>CM033274.1:12393114-12636932 GCA_019343175.1 Oedothorax gibbosus | reverse complement strand
TAAGTATAACTACGTTTTTCCCAAATTACGAGCAAACAGATGTCTATTTAGAGTGTAGGACCATACAGACACACCAACACAATTTCTTTTTTTATTATTATAGATTTTCACTTTGCCATTTCGTTAAACGTAGAGAAATTTATTTAAATAAAAAAAAAAATTTGAAAAAATTTTTATTTATTGTATATATTCATTTTGTTTTTTGTAATATCACAAAGATTCTTTGAGGGTTCATTATATTTATAAAAAAGGCATAGAGTTTTAAACGGCTAAAAATTGCCGTTTCGCTTTTATTTTAAGCATCAATTGTACAAATTTATTTTTTTTTTAACTGTAATTAATTTTAAACAAACGAAAAAAATAACTGAATTTTTGAAAAAAATGAAAGTTTTAAGTCAAAAGTCTTAATTTTTTTATTTTTTCAGCCGATGGCATAAAGAAATAAAAAGACGGATTTGGCCAAAGTGGTTTTTTTTTTTTTTTAAAAAAATTCGAAAAAAATCGTTCGAAAACGTAGAAGGAAGGTCTGATTCAAAAAATTTTACCTAGTTTTTTTCCCGGAGTGAGATGTTTTTTTGTGCCAATTTCGTAACGATCTTTTCGGGGTTTTCTTTAGACCCGTGTTTTAAAAAAAACAAACAAACAAAAAAACAAGCAAAAAAAACAAAAGGAAGTTGCCTTTTATGATATGATTTTTAATCTGTATATAATTCCAGTTTTTATATCAAAATTTGCATTAAAAATATTTTTCTTAAAAAATAACTCACATTTAAAATTTTTTTTAAAATTTAAATAATATTGGAAATAAAGGAATTTTTTTTAAAACTATAGAATGTTTTTAAGATAAAACTGAATGAATTGTCCAATTAATTTTTTTAAAAAAAATTTATTGTAATCGGGTTTGATAGTTTCTATAAAAATTATTGTAATTGAAAGGCTATTCCTCACTACACAAAAAAAGCCAAAAAGGGCAAAAAAATTTGGCGACTCCCAAAAGGCCCCAACGATGAAATAGCATGGGGCTGACTCTGCCAAGTTCCCAAATTTTGTGCATTTGTTCCCTTTTGGGGCGTAGGGGACATCCCTAAAAATGAGGAATTTGCCCCTACCAAAAGACGTACTTATCTTTTCGGGAACTTAGAAGCCAGATTCAAATATCAGTTTAAAAATCATCAAAAATTTATTAGTTTTACTCAATATCCTATTAAAATTCTAGAAACTCAGTGACCGAAAACGGCGTCGACGTAACAACAACCATTTGGCGATTTTTTCTAAAAATGGCGCTACGGTTAGCATGTCCAAAATTTAAAAATAAAAAATATTTTTTTTTAAAAACGTTCTTTTTTAAAAAAGGACTCTCATTTAAACCCCGCTTTGATAATAAATTAAAACAGCTTGTTTCTTGTTTGGGTTGTTAATTTAAAAATGTACAAAGCGCGCTGTTGACATTCAGACCTATTATGCAATATCCATTTTTATTGTGACACTTTTCGTAATTATTAAATGAAAGTCAACTATTTTAGGTTAACAGAACACCAATAAATTGATTAAATATAATTTTTTAAAGTTCTGGACGCTATTTTCTTTATAATATCATAACTTGTTGCATTTAAATTTCACGTAGAAAGAACTGCTTATAATGGATTTCGACGTTTTAGATTCTCTAGAAGACTTAGGGTGAGTTAAAAAGCCTGCATTTTTACGTTCTCTGATACACTGTCAAAACAAATAAATCTATATTCTTATAAGTGAATTGTTCCTTGTGTTGTGTAGGATAATTATTTAGATGTCTACGTGTTTTTTTTTTTATTATTATTATGGTTGATGTGTACATTCATAAATATAAATATGTTTGTCTTAAAATTCAGCAATGTTATAATGGAATTGAAACGTTTCAAGGTAATTGAATCCATCATTTGATAGTCTCCTTTGAAAGGAAAAAAACCATAAAAATTTATTCTGTATATCATGTGTTAAATGAGTAAAGAAATATGTAACTAGCTTTATTTATTGATGATTTGAACGTACATTGTTTTAAATATTAATTAAAACTGCAGTATAAATTATTTGTACTCAATCCCTATTTGTATCCATCTAATAAATCACCTTCCAAACCGCTATCTGTACTTGTATTCAAAAAAACGTTCTTGTATGATAACAGATCTCTATGCAATTTCAATGAAGAAACTTTAAAAAAAAATCCTGATTAAATATGTGATGGATAATCCCGGAAAATTTCTCGAAGATGCAGAACAACACTATTTAGCAGATGAAGTCATTATTAAGTAATATTGTAGAAGAGTAAAAAGTTGCAGTTTTAAAATACTGTCAAATTTTTCATATAAAGACTTTAATTTAGTGCTGCCATCTGTTGGAAACTTTAAAAAATAAACTTTAATTCTGATTTCTCTCTGTGTACTTATTGATCACTTTACCTACTAAATAGTGTTGGTCTCCATTTTTTTTAGCTTCCACACTACGTTTATAACGTGAAAAGTGAAAGGTATTATAATCGTTCAGTCCGTCTGTCTGTCCATCACCCACTTTCATAGTCCAAACTACAAATGCTGTGGACAAGTGTGATACGTCAAGAAATTCAGCGCATCGAAATTAGAATACATTGAAAATTTCAGAAAAGAATTTGTATTCAAAGTACTTCAATTATTTAAAAAACTGCAAAATTTAATGCTCATTTAAAAAGCATAGGAAGCCATTTTTATTAGAATTAAATCACCATTGCCATTTGCAACAATCGCTCGAGAACTTTAATTCTTTTGGACAATAAATTAAAATAAATTTATTTTTGCGACATCGATCAGTTTGAAATGACGTCAAATATATTTCACTACGAGATTCTTTGTATGTTGATCTGAAATGTTTTCATTCTATTTAAAAGCGAGGAATATTACATATTTATTCTTTGAAATATAAATTAATTTTTGCAAACAATAAGTAATAATTATTGAATTTTCGAAATAAAATAAATGAAACTAGCCAAATTTAGCATGTAAATGTTTAATATAGAATATTAATGCTGTGTTTGTTGCCATTTTATCTGTGAAACACAACTGTTGTGTGGAATTGGGTTAAGTGACAGATTCTGTTACAAACCTACTTGTTTAAAAAGTTATGAGTATCTGTTCATACCTCATTCAGGAATAAATTCAAAAGTCCCCCCTTTGGAGTTGTTTATAGTCATCTGTTATAATAAAAATGCCTTAATGAAAGAAATCTGAAATATGTTCAGGGACATATGCATTATATTCGGCTGTTATAATGAAAGAGATTAGTTTAAAATAGCATGCTAATTTTATTTTTTCTTCCAGCAAATAATTTACTTTTAAACTTAAAAATGATGCAGAGCTGTGCTGTTATGTTTATTATTTTCTCGTATTAATTTTAGCTAAAAAATATGGAAAATCGTAAATTGAAGTCTAATTGACGAGTTTCCTTACTTTTTCATCCAAGGTGGTCAATGTGGTTCTCTAATCCTGCCTTGAGACTCGTCACGCTTTATCGACGCATTAGGCCGTAATCATTGAAACCCAGTCCCTCCGGTTCACCCAATACCTCCTTTATCACATAATGTCATTGGTTAAGTGTTTATTTGCTGTTTTGATATATAGATCAAGGTTTGAATTTTTTGCTGGCCAATAAATTTTCAGAATCTTAAACATTTAGTATGAAATGCGTTAATTTTATTTTCCTGTAGCTTTATAATTTTCCAAGTTTCACTTCCATATAGTAGTATAGATTTTACTACTGGATTATAGATTTTTAGTTTAAGAGAAATGTTTAAGTTTGACTACTTTCAACCTCAAAACGCTTTCTAAAAAAAAATTGCGCTTTTTTATTCCTATATTTGATATCATCCGTTCCACCCAGTGTGTCAACTAGGTTCTCTAATCTATGGTTAGCTATCTATCGTGTTCTAATATGGTCAGGGGGGTGCTGCTGGATTGTGCCTAGGCATGTTCTAAAAACAATGCAACGACCCGGTAGCACAACGGTTAGGGAGCTAACCTTTGGAGCTTAAGGGTTCGGGTTCAAATCCCGGTAAAGGCATGGGTGTTTGCGTCCGTCAATAAATGTTGTTGTTTGTCTATGTGTTTGTGTCGTCTCTTTCTTTGTGTGTATCTTGTGCCTGTGTTATTTCTGGGGTTGAGTACAATAGACTTGAGGTCGCAGTGCTTGGCAAACTTGCTCCCCACCAAGAAAGTCATAAGTCATAATAACAATGCTAGTGAAATAATAAATTCTTATTATTTATGTAGTTCTAAAGACATAGAAAAAGTTGGTGACTGGAAGACAACCCTCGAGCTGGGACCGAAATCTCCAGCCTTCACACAACTGGTAGAATCTCTGACGAAAGAGCTGCAGACACTCGGTGGAATGGATTCTTGTGTCAATGCAATTACAGGTAGTTTCAATGTATATTCTACACATGTAGCACGCTTTCATTTTTGAAATTTGCCGAAAGAAAATGTTGTTTTGTTGTGAAAATATTGAAACGTAGTAAAGTCGCATGTGTTTCAATAGGACTACTATTTTGCGACGTTTTGAAATATTGAAAGAAGTACCATTTTACAATAAAATAGTAACACATTTTTACTGACCTGGCACCCAAAGAAATTTACGCCTGCCTAATTTCTTGTTCAGTTACATTTTAACAACCATTAGTATTTAATAAATAATAACATTGTATAAAAAAATTTGTAACTTAATAATATTTTTTTCAGATCCAGAGGACTCGAGTTCTTTTCTACTAGAAGTCAGCACATTTTTAAAAGAGATGCGTAAGTTCTTTTAGTACTAAACTTCTTATAAACACTGTTACCTTCATTGAGTAAGGAACATTTAATAACTTGACTGTATATATATATATCTTAAATTAGTAGGCCGATGCCTTTTGCTAAATAAATGACTAAATCAACGTAAATGTGTTTTAAAACATTCATATTACTACAAAATGTAGTGCCATGATGGACCCATTGTGGACCAAGGCCTGCTGTGCCCATTTCAGCTCTCCTGTCCAAGAGCTCTGGGATGGAGAGCATATTTCCCAGTTAGGTGATCAACCTCATGCGGTACCCCTAGTGTTTAGTGACCAAGCATGATTGCTTCTTTTTTTATCGATCCTCTTAAAGGAGGAAAGGCTGGGTAAACCTTGCTCAATCCTGGATTCTGACCTGCGGCATATAAGTAAGCTAATGTGCCTTTATTTGAGACATTGTGAAGTTTGAATTTGTCCGACTTAATATAATTTACATTAAAACACATTGTCGACATATTATGTATAGTTTTTAGTTTATTGTGCCTGAATATTTTATTTCTTTACAGAATGCCCATATAAAGGACTTCTTAGTGGCTCAATCAGTCAAAGACTTCCTGATGTCAAAAGCAGGATAAATTTACTTGGTAAATATTTCTTAATTGCTAATCTACATTTCTATATAAGTTCTGGTTTGAATAGTGTTATTAAACAAGTAGGTTTGTAACGAAATCTGTCACTCAGTCCGCTTCCACACAATATTTGTGTTCAACAGGAAAAAATCCGCGCAAATACAATATTAATTCTATTATAAAAATTTACACACTAAATTTGGCTAGTTTCATTTATTTTATTTCGAAAATTCAATACAGGGTGGTAACAGAACCTGAAAAACCTGGAAATCAGGGAATTCTCAGGGAACTTTTTAATTCTGGAAATATCAGGGAATTCTCAGGGAATTTTTCAAATTTAGCAAAATATCAGGGAATTTTTTTCCATTTCGGATTATTTAAACAGCAGGTTTAGGTTGTTCTTGCGATGACTATACTAGCAACCTCTTCTTGATCAAAAGAAAGTATTCGGGTTGGTCTGATTGGCCTGAACCGGAGCTACAAACGTAAACTCGACTATCTACCTATCACGCAGAAGCAAAAAACTGTCAATTATTATCAAACGTCAAATATGCTCCAAAGTCTCAACGCTGCGTATGATGTCGCCCTTAACGGTTACGTTGGGTGCCTACTCAGGTGACAGCTTGTCACTTGACTGTGGTTCTAAATTACGACGTCCGTTGCCAATAGCTCTCGTGTAGCTCTAGTATGACAATAATTCAAACTAAACTTAACTAAAAAGTAATTGTAAAATCAGGGAATTTTTTATGAAAGTATCAGGGAAATCATGGAAATATCAGGGAACTTTTTTTCCAGGATTTTGTTACCACCCTGAGTAATTATTTCTTCAATAATTATTATCGTTTGAAAAAATTAATATTTCAAATAATAAATTTGTAATATTCATCTCTTTTAAATAGAGCCAAAACATTTCATAATATACAAAAAAAGCATATCTTAGTACAATATGTTTGACGTCATTTCAGACTGATTGATGTCGCAAAGATGAATTTCTTTTAATTTATTATTTAAAAGAATTAAAGTTTGTTGAGTGGTTGTTGCGAATGGCAATGGTGATTTAGTTCTAATAAAAATAGCTTCTTATGCTTTTTTAAATGAGCATTAAATTTTGCAGTTTTTTTTAAATAATTAAAGTCTTTCGAATTCGAATTTTTTTCTGAGATTTTCAATGTCTTCTAATTTTGATGCGTTGAACTTTTTGATGTATCACACTTGCCTGTAGCATTTGTAGTTTGGTCTATGAAATTGGGTGACAGACAGACGGAACATTTATACTACCTTCCACTTTTTACGTTATAAACGTAGTGTGGAAGCTAAAATGTATTTATGGGTATAATTATTTGTTTACCAGAGAGGGAATTGTAAATGTGGAATATTTATTTTTTCAATAAGTTATGTAGTTACATTTCAATAAAGGTTTGCAATCATTGAAATGAGTTTAGTTTTTCTAACTTGATTAAATAACTGTTTTTTTAGGAAGACTCAGAGTGCTTTATTAGCTAAAGAATCCATAAATATTTATATGTACAATTTTTTTTATAATTTTTTATGAATATTTTTTTATCGAAATATTTTTCTTCTTACTTTTGACTTTTATTTAAAATTACTTTCTCTTGGGTTTATCTCTTGTATTACAGTGAATGAAATCAGAAGTGTGGAACTTTACTGTAGTAACTGAGAAAGACGGGAACAACCAAAGCTGACTTTTTCTCACAGGCAAAAACTGATTGTTATGATTTTTAGAGGGATTGTCCTACCTGTTTCTTAAATTAAAGACTCCAGGAAACCTCCTAAAAAAAACCCCTTCCATTTAAAATTATTTTGTGTCATTAAAAGAAATTCCTTAAAATTTTTTATGTTGAAGCTACAGTCCCTGGACAAATTATTAGACGCACTAGTAATTTTATGTTTCTTAAGAGTTTTTATGCAATAATGGTATATTTAAACTACAATATTATTGATTTTTATTTAAAAGAATTGTTGTAGACTACATAGTCGTCTACATTGTTGTAGAATGGTACAATATCACCCGGTAATTAATATTTTACATGAAATCTTGCAGTGCATCTAATAATTTGTCCAGGGACTGTATAACTCACTATTTTAAGTTTATTTAAGAAAAATTAAATAATGTTAAATTGTCTTTAAAACTTAAAACAATGTTGAGCTATTGGGAGGAGGGGGAGGGGGCGCCTTTACCTTGATTTCAATCTCGAGACTAAGTGTTTTTTATGACGCTCCAATAGATTTGGTTTTGATTAAAATTTATTAAGAATTTGTTTTATTTTGATAATTTATTTATTTGGCTCTATCCTAGATTACCTATGTACACAACTGCAATCTGCTCGATTACTTCATCTCCAAGAAAAAAATATTCCACTTGGAAAAACGGTAGTATACCTTTTTATGAAAAAAAAAATATTTTAAAAAGACTATTATTTAACTGTATTAAACTAGGTTACAAAATAAGTTTATTCAGTAATTTCTACCATCTATTTTATTTATCAAATCAAATCATTTATGGCGTGCCGACGCACTGACGCCGGAGGCGTCAAATCGTCCTGTAGGAATATCTTGAATAACCTCAACGCATAGAGTGAACATGAATTGGGTTGGGATGACAGGATGAAGGGCCAGCTAAGGAGCGAGCATGTTGAACAGTGCCAACATCTTTTCCTCTTTGCTGGTCATGGCTGCGAGGGCAGCAGCGTTCTTCAGAAAGGCGTCCAAGTTCCCGAAGACATCTTCAATGTCGTCTTTCACGGTTCTCAGGGCAGCAAAAAGTGAAGAAGGATCCTCATTGGTCAGAAGGCGGGGCTTCGAGTGGTGCTGCCGCCTGGCGGCACCTTCTGGAAGCTCGCATTTGGGATGGCTCGGGCGCTATATTATTTAACACTTTTGTATGAAACTTTCTATACTGGTATTTATATAAGTAATAGCAAGGGGATGTTTCGAATAATATGTAATTAGTTTAAACTTAGACTAACTAGTGGCACAGTGTTGCCCACTGATGATCGAAATGTGACCTATTATTGCGCTAAAATAATTTTCATTTGGTTTATTTAAGTTATTTACTAAATAATCATTAATATTTAATTTGGTAAAAAGTCATTTGGTAGACGATGAGTTTTTTTAAGGTTTAGAGTATTTTATCATGTAACCACTCGCAGTATAAATATATAATGCAATTTAATTTCTCATTTGCAGGATAAAGCTATTGCTTCAGAGATCAAAACCATGAGAAGTGTTTTAATTCCCAAAAGTGCTGTGGATGAGAATCCGACAAAAATGCTAACTGAAATCGATGAAAAGGTTTGTTATTTTTACACAAATAATTGTTCAGTCATTTTTATTTGATTTATAATCTGTGGCAGCTTATGAAATTCTTTTTTTTCTAGTCATTACAAAATTAAAAGGCATTCTTCTATTGCATTTTTCAAAAGGCTGAAGAGCTAAATATGCATGAGCTTTTAAAAGAAGTCTTTGAGTATTTTGCTCCCAAAAATAGGGTGTAGGGCACTAGAAGATGTGGTGGCTTTTTACACTCGACTTAATATGCAAGGATGTTTCCATTAAAATTGCTGATGATTTATCAGGCTACATTTTGTTGTTTTTTCAGAAATAATTTTTTATAATTAAGTCAGGGAGATTCCAAATTTAACCTGTTCTGAGCAAGATTTGAATACGATTCTAATTTTCAATTGCAATTGCGAAAAAAAACTTTTGAAAAATTTACTGAGGAATTCTCCATGAAGTCATAACTTCCCATTCAACAAGTTTTTTTCTTAGTCACTTCAACAAAGAAACATAAGAAAAAAATTCCCCTTTGCTATGGTGCTATATAAGCCTAGGAATTTGCTTTTTTTTGTGTCTCTAGGTGTTTTCAATTTCATGATACTCCATACACATCCAAACATTTCCTTTATTTTTATTATCTCATAATCGAAATTTGTACAGACTCCATTTAATCAGATCTCCATTCTCCAGAATGCTATCGAATGTTACATCGAAACCAAATTAATTTCACTTCTCAATTTTAACCGTTTTTTTGCTTAAGTGGTGCCCTCAGACACATTTACGGCGGTTAAGGGGAATGGGCGAGTGCCTCAGTGTTAATCCAATGGCGAAAAAACTATTTTCTCTGCCACATTTCTCCGGCTGTATTGAATATTTTTACAAACTTTTTTTTTTAAATAATAAATGTAGATAACTTACAGCTCCCTATCTTCCTACTTTTTGAAATGGCTTTGAATATTTTGTGTAAAATTATTTATTGAAAATTTAAAAAAAAATTCGAACCAATTTCAAAAAGTGGGAAGGTCGGGACCTGTAAGCCAGCTACATTTATCACATAAAAAAATCCACTTGTAAAAATATTCAATACGGCCGGAGAAATGTGGCAGAGAAAATATTTTTTTTGCCATAGGATTAACACTGATGTACTTTGCTTTGGAGACCCCCGGTCCAGCACGCCCATTCCCCCATCTTAAAAGGGTTTCTACTGTAGTTGCAAAACACATTTTAAAAAGTATGTTTAAGATATAGGGTCCAGTCTGTTCTTAAGAGACTTTTGATAAGGGTAAATTAAACTGGATAAAATCTCCAATGAAGGAGCCAGACCTTAAATCTTTTAGTCATATTTTGGAGACTGTAAGTTTAGCAACTTTGCCTTTCAATTGTTTTGAAAGCGATATTCTTAATTTAATAAATTAAAAATTAATTTTTTTAAGTAACTTTTAATATTTTCCATTTATCAAATCTGATATCTAAAAACAATCTGGAGTTAACTAAAAAACAAGCAATGGACAAGTTGCATGAAACGCGAAATTCATAATATATGTGTTTTTCTGGTACATTAGAAGCTGCAGATTCCGAATGTAAGGTTAAATATTCACAAATATGTTTAATTTCAACAAAAAATGCATTTGAAATTTGCCGAAAATGTACGTCACTGAAAACAGCTCTGACGTCAACTGTTATGTTTTTGGCGATGTTTCGATCTATGCTGTAATACACTTTATAAAATAGTAAACCTTACAATTTCTGCGAAACCTCATTAAAAGAAGACAATATTATTTGTAACCAGTTCATATCAAGGAAGTTAAACAGCTTGTTCCAAGTTTGGTTGTTAGTTAAAATACACACACTAGAGCGCGTATGAGCTATTGCAGAACTATTGACTGTTGGATCTGATCGGAATAATCGAGTGAAATCGTTCAACGTTTGAAGAAATGAACTGGAATGAACATGACATGTTTCTGTAAAATAGCATAACTTTTTTAAGAGTTTGATAAGGATGAAAGCACGTTTCACAGTTTCAAAAGCGATACAGTGAAACGTGATACGAAATAACACACCAAGAACAAAAAAAGCCAACCGTGACGTCATCTGTTATGCTAAGAGAGGTTTAACAGGAGTGATGTATCATTAACTTTAAAAATGAATTTAAAAATAAATACATCTTTAAAACCAGAAATACTTGAGTTTTAGAGGTTTTTTAATATGCTTAATCGAATAAATATGTTTGTGGAAAACGCTGTAATTGTCCATTGGAGAATATGAAATCTTTATTTGTGAAACTGCCTTTAGTTTTGATTGCCTTTAGATTGATGGCCTTATTTGACCTTCAGAATTTCTATCCATTGACAACATAACAACATTAAATCTGATGACTTTATTTTCACAAAACCTTGTTATTGTAGGTTCAAGAACATCTATCATCGCGACCAGAACTCATTCCGTCAGCAGCCGTAACTGAAGACCTAACAGAAGAGAACTGGAAATATCTAGATTCTCTGCATGCAGACTTCTCAGAAGAATACACTGTGAGGCGACAGATGTTGCTCACAAGACTAGATGTCACAGTACAGTCTTTCAAGTGGGGGGAAAACACTAAGGTTGGAAACCCTATTTTAAAAACTAATAAAATATTTTAAATTTATAGTTGAAATTAAGTCATGAATCAGTCATGAATTAGTCAAATCGCTTACAGCTATCTCAGCAAATAAGAACTGCTCATACTAAAGTTCTGACAGTTGCTAGATACTAATACTATAAATACTGTCTGATAATGAAAATTTTAAACTTAAAACTTGAAGGGTGTAGATGTGAAATTTGCGTTATCCAAAGAATAACTAAGATACAGGGTCCTGTCCCTTCATTTACAACTTTTGATAATCGTAAGTTCATTGGGACGTAGTCGCCAATGAACAGGACATACCCTATATCTTAGTTATGCTTCGAAAAATGTTATTTTTGCAACTGCACCCTTCCATTGGGTTATGCTGCCACAAATAAAAGTTTGCAGGAAGAAAACTAATTTAGTTTTTGACTGTCAAAATATGTAAGTTTTATTTTCAAAGCCTGGGGTGTGTTTAGATAAATTGTTCAGACTAGCATAAATTATCTGTTTTAAAAACATTACTATTTAAAATAAAACTTATTTATTTGAATAATTTATAACCACTTTAGCTTCCATTTTTTATAGTACAAAAAGTGCATGTTTTCTAGTATTAATAGTAAAGGAAAAGCAACTTTGAGCTAAGTTATCAGATTTAAATTTTAAAAATTTCTTTATAGGGTAAAGGAGAACAAATTTACACCACATATGCAAATAGGAGAAATTTGTTAAGAAAAACTCCATCTGTAGAAGTGTCCGATTTAATTGCTGCCAGAGAAAGTAAAAATCCTTTGATGTATATGTAATCGTAAATTGGTCTTCATATAAATACAAAACTTATTGTCATCCTATTTCTTATTGTATTTTATAGTTCTTACTTCAATTTAAGAGCTTAGTAGTGTTATGTGACAAAAAGGTGAAAACAAGAAAATGAGCTTTAAAGGTTTTAGTTTGCACTTTGATCCCTTGAAACGGTACATGCAAACAGTAAAAAATATACTTGACTTAAAGTTTATGAAAACGTATAAACTTGTTATCTTTAAAGAAGGGTATAAATTTTTCATTGACATAAAAATCTCAATTTCTTTAAAAATTTCCCATAGCATGTTCTACCACCAAGCTTCCTGATTGTTCAATTTCTTATTTTATATGCAAAATTTTTAGATAAAGTTTATTTGGTGAGATTATTTATATAAGTGTGCTAGCTTTATAAACCTGGCGTTGCATGAGTGTACTCTGAATAATGGTGATTTGCTTATTATGTAAACTTTCATTTTATGTCAATGATCCCCTTAATAAAAAAAGATGTCAGATTGCATCCAGGCCCTACCAGGAGTTTGAGGGCTTTCCCATAGGTCCACGTTAAAATTGCCAGCTTCATAAACAGAGAAAAACCTGTCCCAGGATACAATTAAAAATACAAAAAAGGGAACTTTGAAACAGCTATGATAAATGCCCATTTTCGAATAGACGATTGAGTTACGTTGCTTAGAAACGAAAATGCTTAAATATGGTAAACATTCCACTTCATATTTCATTCAACTTGTTAGGTATAGCAACCTCACGTTAAATTTTCAAACTCACCAAATATCGCTAATGAAAAAATATAGATTTTAAATAAATAATAAAATGATATTCAAATAACAATCTTACAAAATAAACTCGCTTGTTTATATGAAATTATACATAAGTTTTGCTCGCACGGAACTCGTTATAATTTCTTTTAAATTGTAAGACGGAAATTATAAATTAAAAGTTTATAACAATGCTTCATGCTATTCCTATGGAGAAATCGGCTCACTTTTTGCCCTCTTACACTCGTTTGGGTTCGAACTTTGAAAAATCGCTTCTTAAATGACGCCTTCAATAGAAAATTAATATTCTCCTAAAATTTGGTAGCTGTACCTCCAGTAGTTTGGGCTGGACGTTGATAAGTCAGTCAGTCAAGACTTTGCCTTATATATATACTAGCAAATTTATACCCGTTCTTCGCACGGAATAAAAAAAATATCAAATAGATTCCAAATATGTGTACCATATACCCTGTTATAGGATCATGAACTTATTGTTTCCGCTCGTTATAAGTTATAAAATCCCGTTTCATTGGCTTAAAATTCCAAAATGAAAAATACGCTATAAGATGCACTCATAAATGTAATCACAATTCCCTCATAAATACATAAAACCTTTTAGCTCATTTGGCTCGTTTTGGGAAATAATTTGGCGAGAAAATAGATATAGCTACCCAAACCCATTATACAGCTCTAACACAATGACCTTCGAACAACCGACCAGCTTATAAATTATTTATGAAAGAAATTGCCTATTTGGCGAATTTTAGTTAATAATTTGGCGAGTTTGGCAACGTATTTGGCGAAAAAATAAAGACATAAAACACTAATAGCTCTAGTGCGATGGCCTTTATTAACCATCATAGTTCCAGTAATAGCTTTACTATACATTTATTGCTTAAATATGCATACATGCAGTCAACAGAAAAATCAATGAAAACATTATCAAATAAACCCACAATAAAATCCGGGAATGGAGACTGGCGGAATTACGTCACTTGAAACATGTCAATTATTTTTCAAATAATAAATTTAGTTTCTGAAAAGCAATGCAAAAGAATAAAATAAACATTTGAATTTTAAATGTTTTCGTTAAAAGTTTTATTAATTTTTCAGCCGATGGCATCAGAAAGAGAAAAATGATCGATTGAGCGAAAGTGGTGTATTTTTTTCAGAAAATCGATTTTCTCTAAAAATGGATCAAATATGAAAAAACTAAGCTTCAGGTGCACACTTTGGTATTAAAGGGAATCTACTCTTAAAATTTCGAATTTCTGAGGCAGTCTAGTAGGTCTTTAAGATCCGAACACAGACACACAGACATACTCTTTCTTTTATTATTATAGATAGATTGATTAAAAAAAAGTGACTTGCATGAATATATATATATATGTATGACATTATATTTTCATTTGATTGTAAATAACTTTCAAAATTAATAGAATTTATTTTTGAAAATTTAATGCTTTATATATGTTTTTACTTTAGGTATATTAGACATAGAAAAAACCAGCAGTGCAGAGCTTGTGAAAAACACTAAATCAGCTATAAATCGTATATTAATTGCTGCAGTAAGGCCTTTTTAGTTATATATATATTTTTTTTTATTTGATTAGCCTAAAAGAAAAGCCATTTGATAAGTTGCGTTTAAAAACTTTTCTTAATTGCATAATTTAAAATAAATAGCAAAAAATTTAGGAAAACCTAATTATACACATTCCGATTGAAGGCGGGAATTGCAAAACTCTGATTATCTAAAGTATAACTAAGATATAGGGTCTGGTCTGCTGATTAGCGACTTTCGATAATAGTAAATTCAATTGGATGAAATTGCCAATGAAGGGGCCGGACCTTAAATTGTTATACTTCGGAGAATGTAAATTTGGCATCTACACCTTTCAATTTATCTGTACTTACAAAATTTTCTCAAACGGTAAAGAAAAAAATCTTTAGCAAAATCCAGGAACTTAAAAAGTTCAGTCTTTTTATTATTCAAACGATTAAAAGGCATTTTTTCGATATTTAGTGTTTAAAGCTCCAGTGTAGCTCTAATGTACCCCATTGCTTAGTTAAGTAAGTAAAATACTGTTATAACAAAGGTTAAATGCCAAGGAGTAAGTACTAAACTCAAATAATATCTAAATGCTTAAAAAAAAACTTTTGTAACATTTTAGGGACTTGGGTTTTTGTGTTAAGTAAAAAGTTGAATAAAAGTTTGAATTGAATGTTTGGAATTAAATAACAAAAGTCAAATAATAGCTTTATTTTAGCAGATTTAGTTATTAAGAGAGGGGATATATCCCCATATCCTTCCCTTCTGGTTATGCCCTTGCCTTGTTTTTGGTTATGCATTTTTGTTCCATGTATATCAGTTTGTTTTAAGTATTTTTTCTTTGATATCTGTAAACAAAAAAAAATTGCCTGTAATTTGCTGCTACATATGAGAAAAAAATGTTTTCTTCTAGGTTCCTGACAGAGGGGGTCGCCCAGAAGAACAGAGGCCTGCAAAGGAAATGCCCAGTTGGTCAAAGAGGCAAGGGGGAGGCGGAAGGGGTAAGTCATGAACTCAAATAATATATGAGATGCTTTAAAAAAAAACTTGTATCATTTTATGGACTTGTGTTTTAGCTATATTATTCTAATAAGGTTACACATCATTTTTTTTTAATTTACATAAAAAGTTTATCTTAAGAGGGATTGTCAGTCCCATAGAGCTAATTGCATTAGTTTTGGAATCACAACTTCAGCAGAAGTATTACCTTGCTATGTTAGCTTTTTTTCCCCAGGTATGGGAATCAAAATAACATCGAAATGAAACAAATCTGAAATGAAAATGTTACCTAGTTATTGAATTATATATTTTTGAAGTTTTAAAATGCTAAAAGTATACAGCAGATGGCGACACTATTTTAAAACTTTATCAATTAATAACCAAATAACCGGATGTTATTTTCTTTTCAATTTTGTTTTAAATTGATGTTATGGTGATTCCCATTCCTAGTGAAAATGGGACAACATGGCAAAACAATTCTTTTGCAAAAGTTGTGATTGCAAAACAAATGCATTAGCTCTATGGGACTGACAGTCCCTCTTAAAGTAATACAGTTATAACAAAAGTCAAATGGCAAGGGCTAGTGGATAAACTCAAATAATAATTGAAGGATGCTTTAAAAAACTTTTTGAAATTTTCAGGGACTTTTTAAAGCCTCTTTTAGTTGTGTTATTCTAATAAGGTTCTACATTATTTATTTATTTTTATCTGTAAAGAGTATTTTAAAGTAATACATTTATTATAAAAGTTATCAAAGCCAATGCGTGAAATTGAAAATATATATTACACTATTTAAAAGAAGCGCCTTTTTAGTTCTTTATTTTTACATAACTTCTTGTTAAAATGAATTCATAAATGAATGTCAATATAGTTCCATACAGAATATGTAAAAATTGTATAATGTGTGAATTTTTTTCCATTTTAAATTATGGACATAAGAGTAGAAATCTTTTTTTTTAATATTTGGTCTTTAACCTTTTGAACAACCAGGAAATTGACAAAAATGTATGATTGTTTTATCTGAACACATTTAAAAATATCTAACATTTCTTTAGAAAATCAGTATTAGGTTTATTTTATTAGAAAATAATCTCTCACACACACACACACAAACATTTCCAAATGAAAAAAAGTAGAACATCAATAAAAATTCATTATTTATAAAATTTAAAATTTCATTTTGATAGATAGACTAGGTCATAAAACCTTGAATAATCAAAGTCTAGTTATCAGAAACTTTAAGTACAAAGTTTTCCATGATTTACTCTTCAATTTTTATCTTATATACTTTTAGGCCATCATAGAGGAGGTGGGGGAGGGGACAGACAAAAACACTTCAAAGGCAAAAAAGGATAAAAGAAATTTTGATACAGCTGGGGAAATTGAACGGTGTTGTTTGCGGACTGGTAATGTGACAGTGTGTAATTATAAAATAAAAATTGTAAAATTTTGTATTCAGCTGCAATTCAACTATACCTGAAAAACCTTTGACTTAAGTTGATTTATTTAGGAACTGCTCATTTTGGACTTGAAACTTGCGCTGATTCATTAAGAGCAGCTTTTTTTTATTGTAAATGTGGGTAAATTATAGTGCAGGGAGAGTAGCCAAATTTTTTGAAAAATAGTAGTAAAAATAGGAGTATTATTTTAAAAAATAGGAAAAAATAGGAACATAAACCTACTAAAAAAAAGGAAAAAATAGGAATTACTTAAGACTTTTTTGGTTATAACAAACTTTTTCTAAATGTGGCACAATATATGTACAATAGACAATGTAAGTCCAACACCACAGTCTAAACAAACGGTTGCCTTTCTTTATTTTGTAGCATTTACTGTTTTAGATCCAAAACTATTTTACAATTTTTTCATTTGATCCTGCTGTACTGCAAGATTTTTAGTTTGGGTATTCCCGGAATCTAACATTCAGGGTTGAAAGTGGCCAAAATAAAAATTAAAAAAGGAAATCACGCATGAAGGACACCTCAACTAAATTAGTATATGGTATGTGCATATATTTGAGTGAATAGGAAATAATGTATGAATGTGTCCATATAATAACTAAAAAGTACCAAAAAAATATTACCAAAAATATCTAATTTTAAAATTTATCAGTCTACTTCATCATTTACGAAACATATCTTACACATTAAGTGAAAAAACAGGCTCATACCCGAGTGAAACGGTGGAAATTGTCACTACTAAGCGATTCCAGAAAAATTCAAGGGACTGGGGAGCCCAGATGACTAAGGTGTTCGCTTTGTATAGGGAAGGTCCCTGCAGGTTCGGATCCGGCGATCGCCTAGATAACTGCCTACCTATAAATTTCCTGTGCAGCCAAAAGTGTCCGACGAATAATACCCTTTGTAGAGGAAATGCACGTTAAATATCCATCAAAGTCCCAACACTGTGTACGATGTCACCCTTAACGTTTTCTTTGGGTGCCTATTCAGGTGTCGGGTAGTCGCTTGACTCTGGTTCTAAATTATGACGCCTATCGCCCTCGTGCAGCTCTACTGCGATGATAATTCAAACTAACCTAACTAGAAAAATTCAAAGACTAGAAATTAATAACACAAAAATCTGAATATAAAGCGTGTATAAGCCGACCCTCCATTAAAAAAAACATGTCTAATATTAGAAACCCCAGTATAGGTCGAAGTAGAAAAAGTTTAAAACGCAAACAAAAAAAATCTTTTAACGTTCAAAGTTGTTCTTGTGTTCACAAGGTCACGCCTCACGAACGCTTGATCGGAAGAAAATATTCTGGTTGGTCCTATATGGCCTGAACCGGAGCTACACTCTTTGGATCATCACACAGAGCCAGACAACTGCCTATATAATCATTACGAGGCAAGCGGATTTCGTGAAAATTACTAGGCAGCAATATAAACTAATCAGGAAGCATTATTGGACTGCAAATTTTTGTACAAATGAAAATGATCCTTATCTAATGGGGGATTGCACTGACCGTTGGTCGATATTTGAAGACAGCTTAGTGTAATCTAATCTTAATTCATCCTTAAATTATAATTATTTTTTAAAAACTTTATTAGCAAAATCTGTTGTTTAAACTTGTTATTTCTTGAAATTTAAGTTTAGTTTTCATTGATATGGACCGCGAATAGAGGAAACAACTTTTTGACGATTTTTTCATGAAGAGTAAAGTATTCCCCCCCTCTCCGGTGAAAGCACGATGTCCCAATGCCGTGGAATTTGACCTTGAGAGCCGACACTCTTTCAGCCCTTATTGTTCGGGCCCTACCAGCTGCAGAGAACAATCCCGATTAGAAAAATTTAAGACTGTGCACTGCATTACGAAAACTCCGGAATTTAAAAAAATGTGCAAAAAATAGGAATTAAATAGGAAAAACAAGAAAAAAAGGAAGAGCATTAAAAAAATAGGAAAAATAGGAGCTCTGCGCCCCCTGATAGTGGTATGTACTACATTAGCTAATTATACTACATTTAGTTATGTTTTCCTACCAAAAGTTTAACCTGTCACCATATCTAGTCATTTATAATTAAAATTAACAATGTACCAGTTATATTCAGAAAATATCTTCAACTTTGCGCCTGATACATGAAGATACTCATGAAGTAAATGTAAAGTATTGGTGGAAATAGTTTAAGTTGTGTTGTGTGCCATTCTGATGAAGGTGGGCATTCTGAGTCCCATTGAAACATGTAAATAATTTGAACCAAAAAACTATGTTGCTTACTTTATGAATATCCTCAAGTACAGTCACTTTTTTTTAAAAGTTAGGTTAGGTTTATTAATAACAATTTATCTTTTCACAAAATAAATGTGAACAAAACTAGCTTTTCCTCAATAAGATATCACATCCTTTCATAAGAATAATGGAACAACAGGCTTAAAAATGTTAATATTTATTACTTTCATATATACAAACAATTCACATTTCGCTCATTACATCACACCTTGCACAGAATGGGAGTTATTCTTTTTACAGAATAACTGCATATTCACACTTTCTTATACATAAGCACATGTGACTACAAATATTTGCTTTGCTTGATTATTTAAAAATATTGCAAAAAAAAGCAAACTGGTAAGGTAAATGCAACTTAGAAATTAAAACAAACCCAAAACAATTGAAAAAATGCATCAAGCTTTTTTTAAAAAAAAAAATTGGATTCTAAACATATACAGTTGTTAATCTTATTAACAAACCTAAATTTCAACAACCTATATTTTTGCTATATACTTTTAAGTAAAAAAAAGGAGGTTGTAAAAGAATCTGTCACTTAACCCGCTTCCACACAACAGTTGTGTTTAACAGGTGACAAACACAGCATTGATATTCTATATAAAACATTTACATGCTTAATTTGGCTAGTTTCATTTATTTTATTTCGAAAATTCAATAATTATTACTTATCGTTTGCAAAAATTAATTTATATTTCAAAGAATAAATATGTAATATTCCTCGCTTTTAAATAGAATTAAAATATTTCAGATCAACTTACAAAGAATCTCGTAGTGAAATATATTTGACGTCATTTCAAACTGATCGATGTCGTTAAAATAAATTTATTTTAATTTATTGTCTAAAAGAATTAAAGTTTCTCGAGCGATTGTTGCAAATGGCAATGGTGATTTAATTTTAATAAAAATGGCTTCCTATGCTTTTTAAATGACCATTAAATTTTGCAGTTTTTTAAATAATTGAAGTACTTCGAATTCTTTTCTGAAATTTTCAATGTACTCTAATTTCGATGCACCGAATTTTTTTACGTATCACACTTGTCCGTAGCATTTGTAGTTTGGCTATGAAAGTGGGTGACGGACAGACAGACGGACTGAACGATTATAATACCTTCCACTTTTTACGTTATAAACGTAGTGTGGAAGCTAAAATAAAGCTTAATATATCAATTATATATTCCTAATTATTATAAATTAAAATTATATATTTTACCTCAAATACATAAATTTTAAATAGTGTATTAAAAGTATTTATTCACTATAAAAACTTATTTTATTGCTTTCAACATCATTAAAGAGGTAATTTGAAGTCATGAATCTAACCCACTTTGGTTGGATTATTTTGCTTAATGTAGATAAAACAGATAAAAATTAGTTTCATTTGTTTGTACACAATAAAAACTTGACAAAACATGCAAAATTACGTAGGAGATTAAATAAATTGCTAAGCAAATTTAAAAATCATGATTTTGAGTCAAATTGTTTGTTAATAAGGCTAACAATAACATATTACTCAATGTGTAAACAATTATTTCAAAATACTATATGCATGCACTCAATCACATTTAAATTCAGATATTAGTATACAATGCCGTCTATAAAATCCTACAATTCAAAATGTAGTTATAGAAAATATTTATGTATTTTGTAAACAGACTTAATTCTGTGCCTAAATCAAATGTTGGGTGGAATATTTTTGTAACAGAAATTCAATAAGGAGGGATTTAATTATAGTCTCACACAAGGGCTCCCCTTAAAACTTTAAAAAAAAAAACTTTCAAATATACATGACTTTATTAATCATTTCTTTGAGATCCAACAGACTTTCAAAAACTTCCAATACTTTTAGACTAAGTTCTCAAATTATATATCATTCATGCTTTATTTTTTTTTTATCTTGAATGACATATATAAGCTAAGTATAGCTAATATAATTAAAATATGTATTAAAAATTGCAAGATAAGTAACAGATTTAAATATTTTTTTACTAATGTTCTTAATTTCCTTTCGCATAACTTATTATTATTTAAGCTTTTAAAAAAGAAATTCCAAACTAAGGACTTTTTAAAAGCTCGGGAGCCCTGTAATAGTTTCCAGCTTTCACACTAGTATTTCTGTCTTCATCACATTACAAAAACCACATTAATTATTTGACATTATGTGCTATTATACAATGGCTAGAAACAATTTTAGTATTACATGAAATCACAGTTTACTTCATACAAGCAAAAACATATACATTATGCAGGATTACACATGTGAGCATTAGTTAAGTGTCTATTCTTTACAAAATAAAATATGGTTATTTTTATTATACAATGTTAGTAATATTAACATAAAAAGATTATACATTTTACTTGATTTTAAAGCAATATATATAACTATAATAGTTCATGTTAGTTGAATTAGATTAGAATAGGATTTAAACTTATCTTTAGTGGAAGAAAAAATTATCACTAAGTAGTTAAGTATTAATAATAATTTTTAGCTTAACACTATGTATAACTAACTTGTAAAATTTTATACAGTTACTTATTTCTTACGTCATACTTATGGAAAAAGTAAAGTGTAATTTTTAATGAGAAAAATTAAAAGTAATTTATTAAAATGGCAATTCCAAAATAAGGTTAACCATATCATCAGTAAATTATCTTGTTTAATTGTATAAAACTCACAAGGGGCAATTAGCAATGGAATTATTTTATACAAATACCGAAATACCCAATTTGTGAACAATTAAACTTTTGTGATCAATATACGGTTTAGATTAAAATAAACTTTTTAAAATACCAATAATTTTTAATAACTAGTAAATTTAACAAAAACTTATTTCCAATTATTCTTTTATTCACTTGCACAGTCAAAAAGGACAAAGCCTGTCTGTGAAGACCCCTTGATCAGGTAAGTTGAAATAGGCTCAGCAGACCTAGGCCTACTATGGACTATAATGCCACTGATTTTAGTTTGATTTTTTAAAAAAAATATACACCCATCACCATGGAAGTCAAAAATATAAATTACTTTGAACCAGCATTTTTAGCTTTTAGTTCACTTAACATATCCAATTCCAGCCACTTTATCAAAACCCATTATTTTAAAGATACTAAATAATGAAACTGTTAACTACTTTGCTAGGAATTTTTACATGTTCATTAATCATTTTTAAACATTAAAATACTGTATTCCTGAAAAGTTTTACTTTTCCAATATTATTCTTTGCTTTTACTATTTCAGAATAAAACCTTACAGAATTTAACGAGTAGATTCCATTAAAATATTAATATTCTATTTTTTAACATTTACAGACTAATTCTTACACCAAAAAACATAAATTAACTTTAAATTATTAAGTTATAAATATGTTAAGCTTACAACCATGTTTTGGCATTGTTGTTTATCTTACAAGTACTAAAACAAAGTAACTTTTTTATTCACATTTAAACGAAACACATTTTTTAAGCAAATGTTAAAAACATGAAATCACCAATTAGCACCAAAAGCCGATTAAATCAAAGGCTGTTGTGCAGCATTAAAATAATACATAAAATAGTAGAGAAATATGAATGACAGTTTCTATTATAGTAAATGAATAAATAAGCGGCTACAATATTGCTCAAAAGACCCAAAGTAGCTATAATGTTTTAATTATTTTAAATAACACTAACATTCAATACTGCAAAATAAATGAAAATAGATCGCGACATCTTTGTTATTAAGTAGCACAAATTGTAATGATCGAAAATATGAAGAAAAACATTTAGGTATCATGGGGAAGTTAAAATAAAAATATGTACAGCAAAACCCTGGTCTTATTAAGATTTAAAGTTCATTACATTAATGTTATTTAACAATGATATTTCAGTTATCAATTGATAATGATTAATAAAACGAGTTTTAGTTGTGCATAGATATACAAGACTAATGTGTTTCAGACTTGCCACCTTTCCAGATTTAATCTCGCTATGGTTACCCAGGCCCACTGGATTCTTAGCTCTTTCCAGATTTCTGTGGGTATGTCAAAAGTTTAAGGTTTGCCATTCTAAAATCAATAGACATATATTTTCATCGGAAATACAAAAAAATGGTTAATAATCGAGGATTGCAGGGTAAATCCCGTAGAGTTGGCAGGCCTGGCATTATGAAATTAATACTAAAACTACTTGTCAAATGAAACTCACACAGTTAACTAAATATATGCCAGATGTCTGTAGGATATTAAAAAATGTCTATTAGCAATGTTAATTTTGCCATTAGTATAATACCAACCCTCCACACAAAAAAAAAGTAAAGGCCACTCATTTGTAGAATATCCTCCAATTGTTTTTTTTTATAAAATCGAAATATTTAAGCTTGAACCTCAATAATTTTGACTCCTGTGCTAGGGCTAGTTGATCTAAACCAAAAAAATAGTTTAACCTTTTTTTGTACTGATTTAATGAATTGAAATTTTTCAAACTAAAACTATACAAATATAAAGTGGAATATAACATACCATTTCATTGATATTGATAATCACTTGGAGGTTAACATCATAAAATCATTTAAAATTTTTAAAAAAACATGACACACAAATTAAAAAAAAAAACATAATAATGCTTAAGGATGATTTGCATTCATAAATACTCTATTTTTCAACAAAAAAATCAATACACAAGATATATACATATATCGGATATAAACTCTCAAAATTTGGGCGATTGGGATGTATAAAATATAGAAGCAAACAATTTTAACCATCATTAAGAATAAAAAATTTAAATAATTAACAAGGTTTGTCCCAAAAGCAATAAGGTTAGTTTTAAATAATTAATACAAAATTAAGACAGATTTTATGACAATTGTTTTCCATAAAATACATACAAAACAATTTTTTAAAACTAAATTTGGAATTTAGTAAACACTGTTTTACTAAACAGATTTTAGAGTAAAAGTTAAAAAGAATCTTGTAGGGGTTATTAAAAACCTTCCACGTATAAATGGAATAATACAATGATATAAGAAAAAAATGCACTAAGTATTTCAAGGTAATTATAATATTTTTTAAATGCCAATGAATTTAACTAAAAAAAATTTTAACATTAATTCTGAAATAAGAGTTGGCTTTTATTCCTTTATTTTCCTGAAACCGAAATATATTCAGTTCTTAAGAACAATTTCAAAAATAGGGCATCTTTTAAATGGAGTTTCTAACTTATCAATTCATTTCCAAGATTTTCAAAATAAAAATTTAAAATCTGCTTTACTTTAAGGGACATACATCCAAATAATGGGAAAGAGGGATATTTTAAAAACAATCCAAAAAGAACACAAATATCACAGCATTTTAACAGAGGTAGAAAAAATATACACTTAGTAAATATTTGTAGACAAATTTATTCAGAATTAAGTTTTTTCCGTTGAGCATTAAGTATAGATGAGGTGTAAAACAAGTTGAACTGGTAATAATTTTATTGTATTTTTATCATAATAATTATATCAACCTAGATAAAAGTGTATATCATATAAAATAAATTAAAAACATAAATTGTTATATATTCAAATGTAACAATTCATTAGTAAATAAAGTATAATTAAAATAACTGAAAGTATACAAAACATTTTTAAGTAAAATGTTATTATTAGTTAACTTATGCATCGACGTATTTTATGAATATATTTGCGATTAAGCATTTTTACATATTTGAAAGGATTTACTGAATTTTCCTACAAGGCAACATACAAAACTTAATTAACAATATCTTTAAGCAAGCAACTATGTACACTATTTAAATGAAATATACATAAATGCATATAGTTATTAAATATAAAATTTAATAAATTTGGTAATTTTTAAATAAAATATGTATAGTCACAATTGCAATTGAACTATATCTTCCCATAAAATATATTATACGATGCAATTTTCACATTTTTTTTTTACTTTGAAATGTAAAGGTATATGCAATTTGACAACCTTTAATCTTTGAGCAAAAAAAACCTAGTAATAAAATTTTTGATTTAAACAACCAATGCAAACTTGAATCTCATCTATACTTATACTAGAGTACTTCTACATTAGCACAGGTACCACAGAAACAACATATAGGTAATTTGGTTCCACCAAAAAAATTATACTAATGTCTCTCAGTTAATAATAGGCATTTACCTAGAATGGTTGTTTTCTGCCAAATGCAGTGTTTCTAAAGTTCTTTGGTAAACAAATTCCAGGAAATTTTACCTTTTTACATGAGGTAAAATTATAGATATCAGCACTATTTTTTTTTTAACTATACCTTCCCATAAAATATATTATACGATGCAATTTAGACATACACAAGTAAATGATTAATTTCGTAACTCAATTTTGCATTTATATAAAATATGAATGATAAAACCTTATGGAAAAGTAGCTAGTTTAATCAGGAAGAGAAAATATTACCAACATTTTAGATACAATATTACTTTTTGGGAAAAAATTTCAGCATGAAAATTTTTTAAGTTTTTCCAGGAATCCTGTAAATCATTGTCGAAAACTGATTCAGTTTGAACACAGTTAACTTATTTATCCTATGTTGTCATTCTGATACCCATGGTAACACAGAACCACTCCATCTTATACTAGTGCAAAAAAATGGCAGGTTTTACATATGACAGTGCATTAAAAAAATAATACTTAAAAACCTGGGTGCCTCTGCTAATTCAGCGTGTTTCGTTCTCGTTATTTACACAACAGGAAAGTTAGGGTTAGCGGGCCATTTCACATGTTCACGACAAAGAAGTTTTGTGGCAGGGCAGTCTTTTCTTGGACGTGGACGCCTGGTTCGGGATCATGGCCATTTTCTAATATGGATGAAAGAACTGCAAAAAATAGGTTAAATATTCTTAGCTTAGTCCATAATTGTCCTTAACAATTTCATGGAATCGAAATCTCAACAAATGATTTTTTTTATTTGTCAATAATATTCAAATTTCAACACATTTGAAGAGTATAGGGAAAGAACCCCTTTATCGACTGGGCATCTGTCTGCTTTGCGAAGATAGCGAGACATCACCCAAACTGGTATGAAGAAACCAGTTTTGCCTTGGTTCTTATCGCACAGCACATGGATTTCCTATCTCTATGATCGAGATTCACACCAGAACTAGTCTGACGCTTGAACCGCAGAAGAACCATCAGTTTCTGAATGTCACTACTCACCAAGCCAACCTTAATAGGGACAGATTCACAGTCGATGAACAGGCCCCTTGTACTCTTCATTTGCACATTTGGTTTGAAACTCATACAAATTTCTACAGAGTTGGTCGAATTTGGAATTTCGTAAGAAAAAGATACAGCGACTTATATGCTTAATTAAAATTAAATATTTTGATAATTTTTTTGCAATGATTTTTCAGGATAACTAAGACCATAATAAAAATTCGATTAAAATTTAACGGTAGTCTTCATGACATCTTACCATCTATCCCCTGTTCTACCCTCTTCAGGTTCTTAAGGATGCTTGACAGATCTTTCGTAAAGTCCCCGTCTTCTGGGGTTCCTGTGACGGGACCTTGTGGCAACACTTCGTCGATCATGAGCCAAGTATCACTTCCTTTCGGGCACTTCTTCCTGTTACAAACAGAAAAAAAGGAAAGCTTAATAAAACAATCTTCAACAAAAAAAATGAGACGTAAGAGAAAAGAAGGTGATGTGATTACCGCAACATTGTTTAAAAGATGGCAGTGTTTAAAAATTATTAATTTTAACATCACACGGAATGCGGAAAAGTGAAGGACTTCAAATAGCTGATTTATTAATTGATAAATTTCTATATATAAGTGCTACATATTTCAAAAATTTTAACTCAAAATGTTCAAATTGTAAGTAACGTCACTTTTCCACACACAGGCCATGCCAAAGTCAATTATTAACCCTTTCTTAATAAAACAGGGAATAGATAAGCAAGATCAAGGTTTGCCAAAAAAAACTGTTAGCAAATTTTAATCTTGAAACTGCCAAAAAAATGACTTCTTAAAAATAAGATTGTTCATTTCCCAAAAGATAATTTACTGAACCCATTAAGCTTATTTTCCATTTTCTTGCAATTCAAGTTTTGCCAATTTTCCAGTTTCTTGGCAACACTGTTGCCTTCAGTCACATTAAACTATAGACATTAGATGTTAAGTTTGGCATTTTAAGTGGAGTTAAGTAAGAAATATCAGAGTGAAAAAGCTTAAAAAGTAATTGTTTACCTTTCCCTTTCTAATAAATGTTTTGAGTTAGACCATAATTTAGAAGCCAACTGGTGAATGGCAGAGATGACTAGAGAATCTAATGCCTGTTTAAGGAAAGACAAATTTGATTATTAAACTTAAGTACAAAAACTACAACAAGTAATATACTACTTAAAAGTGTGATGATTTGGTATACGATACCAGACTTGTACCAAAGGTCACATTTTAGGTTTTGTAACATTGGTTTAGAAATAAGCCCTTATTTATAATTATTTTTGTTCCTAGTAAGTTTGAATGTTTTTTGAAAATAAATTTGTATGGACCCTATTCAAGGTCTTTAAGAAATTATTTATCAAAATAAAGGTGATTTTAAGAAGTTGTTTTCTCAGACTGTCGATTTATTAATTATTTGCCCTTTATTAAATCTTGCTTTACTTTAAGGACATAACTTGAACATTTGAGAACTGAACAGTACCTAATACGTACCAAAGGTAAGTTTCTACTATTAAACAATTGTAAATATTAAACACAAATAATGTTTTTATGCAATTGCGCCAATACTAAAAATCAAACAAAAGTTTATAAAATACACAACAATTATTTTAACTAACAATTATGTCTTTTAATACTTTTTTTTTTTAACAAAAATAAATTGATTGCATAAAAATCTTGCACATGTATCAATTTGTTACTCAGTTTCTCATATATTTTATCGATATTGTTACAATAAAATGATATAATTAGAATGTGAAATTAATATAATTAGTACACACTTTAATTAAAAAATAAAGATATCTTACAGTAATTTCTTTTCCTGAACTTCTACAATGATAATCATCCATATTATGACTAGACACGATCTAAAAAAATAATTATTATTTATAAAATATCTATAGCATATACAATATCTGTTATTTTAATATAATAAACTTATTTGATACTTAAATTTCACAGTGAAAAATTGTTTTAACTAGCAAAAATTGATTAAAACAACAAAAATAACTCAACAAGTACTTATAGGTAGTATAAGATTTTACAGATAACTTATAATAAATTAATAAGCAGTTAAAGTTAATTAATAAAAGCAAATAGCAATCACTTTTAAGATGAAATTATTAAAAAACACAAAACAAATACTACTACTTAAATAAAAAAAGAACAAAAGATATTTACAATCTGCAAAATTTTAACATGTTTTTTTAGCATATAACCAGTAAAAAAAATATTTAAGGCCTTATTAGAGCAATCTGACATTCTCTAGGATTAAGTGACAATTCATGAACACTAAAGTACACTAAAACTGGTTTAGATAAGGAAAATTTAAGGCCCCATGGAAACTCTAAATCACATAGGTTATAATCCTACCTGTGACCCAGACATAATAGAGTCCAGATTCTTAATAAGCGACAACGGAAAATCTCTATGAAGGTCTCTCAAACCCCTATGCAACCCCTTTGAAGGTTTTGGCACGTCACTTGCTTCGTTCACAATGCTACACGACACTGAACGATGGAACGTCTGAAGACGCGTCTCGTCCAAAGACGTGTCCATTGGCAGGGGTTTGCGTCCTTTTCCGTCCTCAAGTTCAGACGCGTTTGGACGTGCTTCGGCGGACTTCCAGATTGGAATTCCTCGGCCAGGGTCAGAGTCCATGCGTCTGTGACCATGTATGACCTTGACATCGTTCTTCAAGGTCACAGGGACAAGCAGTTAGAGGGAGAGGCAAGCAGGAAAGAGAAGGTTAGAAAGTAGAGAGTTAGCACAGTTAGTAGTCAGGGTTGCTGCTTTGGCACATGAAATTATATAATTTGTATACTTTTGAGAAACTAAATATTGTATTTCAAAGGAAAGCTACCTGTATTATAACAAGTTATCTTTTTATACAAAAAATATCTGGAAGTATGGCAATGTTAATAGGTAAACAAATATTGTCATTTACAGAAAACTCACTAAAAGTTTACAGAAATAAGCACACAAAAGAAAAGTAGGACAAAAGAACAATAAAAGCTGAGACAAATGTCAGAGTAAGAACATGTCAATACAATTAAATATTTTAATTTACACCCAATAACCAACTTACTTCAAGGCCACAAGGAAAAACTGACGTGAATAAGAAAAACTGCAAAGAAAAATTGTACTGAATACCTGCTGAATTGTAATGTGGCCAAGTGAAAATCTCCTTGTTTCGGGTGAAAAAATATCATTATCATTTCTGCTTTCAATCCAGTATTTCATTAGGGGTTTTGGTGATTGTTGGTATGGCATGGTAAGCTCTGCCAACTACATAGGTTAACCAGTCGAAACATCATTCCCATTCCTGAGGAACTGATGCCACTCAAGATGTGAAACTTGCTCTTTAAAGAGCTACATTTTAAAGACTTTTGGGGTGGATATATTTCTGTAACATCCTTATAAAACCCCAAATATCATCTAAACCCTGAAAATAATACATATTTTCCATTATATATTTACTTTAGTTTAAAAAAAAACTACCCACCTTTCTCTTCATCGGATCAGAACCTTGAGGGGGACCAGTCCTAGCCTGGTAAACTGGCCTAGGAGCATTACTAGGCAACCTCATGCTCATGCGGCTGGTAGAAGAACTGGCACCACCCCCTCCACTAGAGCTTTCGTCACGTAGAGTTGAGGTGCTGCTAGACAGCTTCCCAGATTTACGCATGGGCTTGGGTTGCGAAGGCCCGGTTGTAGATGTCCGGTTTTCTTTGCCTTTTTTGCTCCCGCTTTCTGCTTCAAGTCTAGCTCGGCGGAGGGCAAAGGCTCTGTTCAGTCGCATCTGGGGGCCCCCTAATGAGATAATAGAAAGGTTTTTAAAGTATTTTTTATGCATAAGCATAAAATTAATTTATAATATTTTCTTTATTATGACACACAGCCCAAGACGGTTTCACAGTATTACAAGACTTGAGATAGGTACAATTTATAACAAGCCTTTCCCGGGAATCAAACCAAGACCCCCAGCTTTGCAATACAGAAATGCAAATTGATGGTTAAATTCATTTATATTATAAGTATAATAATTCCATACATACTGATCGGTGAAGGAAATTTTAAAAGTTGGGATAAGAGTCTATTGAATAGATAATCTTAAGATATTATAAATAATCATTTTAAACAGGTTTCTCATGCTCTGATTTTATATAACATTATCAGCTTTTTATAATAGTCCAATTTCCCCTTTCATGACAACCTTAAGATATACTTACATACAATGATTAACAATATATTTAGGTTCTAGTAGACAGTCAAGAATAAAATTGTCCACGATTCGCTGTATTTAATTCTGCATCAGCTGTAATAGGCCTACCAAACACAAGGTTTTTGTTAACCCTAATGAGTCCCTTATCATACTCGTAGTAATTGATAACATTTTGAATATAAAAAATGAAACTTATGTTTGTTTAAAGCAGTGGTTCCCAACTTTTTCTGGACCATCGCCTCGTTCGTATTTTAGGTTGATCAACATCCATCGCCCCCTTTTAATTTTCATGTTATGTCTAATCATAATTTGAGTTAAAGTGTAACTATAAAACAGTTTTATAACACTTACTAACCGTTTATAAAAACAACCAAAGAAGCTTTATCCAGTCACTTTTAAATAAAATATATAAAACATAAAACACATATTTTTAAAGAACAAAAAAAGTGAAATAATTAACTAAGATATTTTTTTACCGGTTTCTAGAAAATTTAAGAGAGTTGAATGAAATAATTGGCTGGTTTAGTTATGGTTGGAGAATGGTTTTACTGTACAAAGGTACAATATTATTTTAATTTCCCCCTTTTGAATACTGATCGCCCCTCAAGTATTTTTTGCCCCCTTGATAACACAAATCGCCCACTTGGGAGCGATCACCCCCAGGTTGGGAACCGATGGTTTAAACAATACAATGCTCCAAGGAGAGTTGCTAAAATTTTGACCATCTTAGTTAAGCGGTTGATACTTTGTCAACTTAGCTCTGCAGAACTCACATTTTGTTGTGGGTAGAATAAACCCAATTACATCAACTAAAGGGTAAACATCCAACTGTAAATGTTTTCCAAGGATAGCTGCTCCAAAGTTACTTAGATACTTCACTTAAATACTGTTATGGCTGCATAAGAGCGGTTTAGGTTTTGTGCGGTTGTAGTTCTTGTTGTGTTTCAACCAAGTTGGGTATTGTGGCACTTGTCAAGTTGGGTTATGCAAACTTCGAGAATTTAGAGTCGGCTAGATGGGTGTTTTATAAAATGCTGGTGATGCGTGGGTCAGGGCTTTTTTGTCGTTCATTCGTTTTGTTGCGGGTTTCCTAGAAATGTTTCTAATGAAAGGCTAAGTTCATGTCAGGCCCTCTGCAATTGACGGTGCGTTAGTTACCTCGAGCCGTTCGGTGCCCAGTCAGGAGTCTACAATTGACCCATCCCTACCAATCGACAGGACGTTAGTTTCTGTGATTCGCCCTGTGCCTTGTCAAGAGTCATACCTGTCCGCGACCATGAACTTCCATGTCTATTCCTGGTGTCTCATGGGGTTACTTTCCAAACTTCTATGCCACCCCATCTCATGAGCCCGACTAGTACCCTCGTCCACTGCCTGCCACATCGGCCCGTTAGGTGACCAACCACACTTGTACTTTTTTTTAAGAATTTATTATTGTTATACAAATCTGATGCTAAGTTTACTTTTACCCATATATTTATTAAATATTAATTGAGTGTTTTTAAACCTTTATTCACTTTGTGTGTTTTATGTAATTAGGCAGTATGTTTATATTTTTCTGCCAGGGTTATTTCAATGCTTATTTTTAGTGTATCTTTATCTGTGATAATCATGCCTGGGAATGTGACCAGCTGGAGTAATTTGTCTGTCATAGTTTTTGTAAATTAAAGTCCTAAACAAATTAAAGTTTAATCGATAATTGCTCTAAACACTTGTCTTTATTCGGTGTCACAACAATACTTTAATCAAAATAGCTACTCAGGAAGCTAACTTTATTATCAGTCTACAAAACCCACTCGCATCTCATCAGTAAAAGATTAAATAATCAATCAGCTTTAAATGCTTAACTTTTTCCTTCAAAATGACTTAACGAACTTGTCCAGAGGATAATAAACGAACCAGAGTTTGTCTGGATAAATGAGGACACTTATAATTCATCCTGATGGAGTAAGACGAGTGCAAGCTGGGCTCGGTGAAGGTGTACGAGAGCACCAAGTTGTTCTTGGACTTGCTTTTTTATTCAATTTAGTGGACAATTTTTATCTCAATGAACTAAAATTGTTGAAAATTAGCCTTAATCTCGTCCCAAACTACTCATAGATGAAGCTACCAGACAAACGTTCTGACATTTTGAAAATCAGTTATATTTCCCCAATTCGGAAGGCATTATGTAGGAGACTATGAACACACCTGTCCCCAAGATAAACAAACCAGCCTTTATACCCGGGTCCGTGCGGTGCTCAGGCCCGGTGGAGTGGGAGGAGTGCAAGCTGGGCTCAGTGGAGGTGTCCGAGAGCCCTTAGTTGTTGCCAGATTTGCTTTTTATTCAATTTAATGGATAATTAACTAAAATGGTTGAAAATAGGCCTTAGTTTCTCCAGCTACCCATGTATATATAGCGCTACCAGGCATACTTTCTGGCAGCCCGTAAATATGTTATTTCCCCAATTCAGGAGGCATTATTATGTAGGAGGCTATGAACAAACCTGTCCAGAGGATAAATGAACCAGCCCTCATATTAGGGCTAAAGAATAAATAACTTTCCAAAGTTAGAATCTTAACTGTCTTCAACCACCTGTAATTTACTGAAATATTTTATTAAAATACCTACTCAGGAAGCTAACTTTATCCACTCCAAAGTTAGAATCTTGACTGTGTGGGGGCATGAGCGAGAGCAGTTCAAGAACAACGCATTTCAACAACCACCAATAATTGTAATATTTGTATAACTTAAATTCTGTATCTGTAACTAGAGCATGCATATTTAAACTCTGATGAATTTCTGACTGTTGCTACTATTTACCGTGTACACCTTACAGCAGGTTTGTTTTTATGAGTTAGTTATGTTTCGTTTGTTATGTTAGTTATGTTTTGTTTGTTATGTTTTTATGAGTTATGTTTCGTTTGTTATGTTAGTTATTAAAAGTTAAGCTTAGCCAAATATGAGTTATGTCTCTCCTTTAACACATTACTGTGCTCGTGACAGTGGGTGCAGTATAACTGTCTTTCGCAACTTGTAATTTACTTAAATATTTTAATAAAATACCTACTCAGGAAGCTAACTTTTATAGTACAAAATTTTTAAATGTTTTTTTAATTAAAATAATTTAACAAATCTGTCCCCAAGATACACCAACCAGCCCTCATACTTGGGTCCGTGCGGTGTCCATGCCCGGTGGAGTGGGACGAGTGCGAGCTGGGCTCAGTGGAGGTGTGGGAGAGCACCGAGTTGTTCTTGGACTTGCTGCGGTCCAGGTCGAGGTCCGAGCCGGACAAGTTCCATGGGACGGCCTTGGCAAACTGGGACGAATGGGGGGAGCACCGATTTGTTGTCGGATTTGCTTTTTTATTCAATTTAATGGATAATTAATTAACTCAAAAAATGGTTGAAAATAGGCCTTAGCCACCCGACTACCCATAGTCAGATGGCGATACCAAGCAAACTTCCTACCAGCCTGCTCTTAGATAAAATGAACCAGCCTTCATACCTGGGTCCGTACAGTGTCCATGCCCGGTGGAATGGAGGAGTATGAGCTGGGCTCGGTGGTGGTGTCCAAAAGCACCATATTGTTTTCAGATTTGCTTTTTTATTCAATTTAATCGACAATCATCTCAATTAGCTAAAATAGTTGAAAAAAGGCCCTAGCCCCCTCCCGGTAGCAGAAACCGCGCAGCACGGCAGCAATGCTGCAGCCCGATTTGGGTCTGCGGCCAAATTGCGAAACTCTCTCTTCTGGAGTGGTAACTAACTTAAATTTCAATAAACAACTAGTTCAAATAACCGTATCTAATAATGAAAATACTAAATTTAATCAAAATGGGATGAATTCAGATTAGATTATACTAAGATGTCGTCGAATCTCGGCCAGCCAGTGCAGTGCAATCTCCCATTAAAAAAGGAGTCCAATAATGCTTCCTGATTTACTTATTTTGCTGCCTAGTAATTTAAAAAAAATCTACCGATAACGTCACGTTGCATCAGAATGATTGACAGTTCTCTGGCTCTGCGTGATCGGAAGAGAATCTTGTTACTTTTGTAGCTCAAGTTCAGGCCAAGTCTGACAACCAGATCAAGTTCTCTGATCACGTTTCCAATTCACGGAGTCCGTGATCACAAGACCAGCTTGAGTGCTGAAATACTTTTTGTTTGCGTTTGAAAATTTTTCTACTTCCGCTAGTACGTAAGGTTTCTGATCTTAAAATATTTTTAGTATTTTTATTAAAGGACTATACACTCTTAAATATATTCAGATGTTATGTGCTAGTAAATTTCTAGTTCTTGAATTTTCTGAAAGTATGAATATTTTTTTTCTATCAAATGTATGAACCATGGTAAAATTGATTGTATGAAGCCAAAAGTTGGGCATTTAAAACAAACCAAACTTGATTTTTAATACCAAATGACAGCAAAACATGTTATAGACAAATCTGAGATAATCCACACCTTAAAGTAAAAGTAAATATACTTATTTTTTATTAAAAAAATTACCAAATAATGTAGTAGAATAGATTTAAATAATTATTTAAATTGCGCGTCGTGATTCATAATATTATTCATTGTTTAACTATACTGCTAAACAAATTTAACTTTACACAAAGATTTTTATGTTTTAAATTCAAGTGATTTAATGGCGTAGCACGCTGATATAACTAACTAATTTTTCTGAGCATTTTGCTGACAGCTTGCTTCTGAGTTTAGGCATTTTTTTACCCAGGCTGATCCCGGGCTGTGCAGTGGCACCATGAGGAGTGCAATGGCTTCCATACCGAATATGTTTATATGTCATGATGGTACATTTAATTAAACTAAAAATTAAAGCATCTTTTAACAGCCGCTTGCCGTGTATGGTAAACTTCTCTCTGATAATGTCGCCTCAGGGGGGGGTGGGGGGATGGGGGTCCTTTTTCCTTGCAGCCAATTTTTTTCTTAAAACGTCAGCTCAGCCACATTCCAAAAGTTCTGAATGGGAGCCCCCTAACTACCCATATGTAGAGCTACCAGGCAAACTTCCTGACATCCTGTAAATCCATGTTATATCTCCAATTCAGAAGGCATTATTATATAGGAGGCTATGAACAAACATGTAGAGGATAAACAAACCAGAATAGGTTCGAACGAATTATTCATACCTGGGTCCGTGACAAATTCCATGGGACGGCCTTGGCCCACTGGGACGAATAGGGAGACTTAGAGCCCTCGGAGCGGCTGTCGTATTTGCTTTTTTATCCAATTTAATGGATAATTAATAGCTCAATTAACTAAAATGGTTGAAAACAGACCTTAGCTTCACACCCAACTACACATAGATGACGCTACCAAGCAAAATTTTCCGACAGTCTTAAATGTTATTTCTCGAATTCAGAAGGCATTATGTAGGAGTCTTCAAACAAAACCAGTCCAAGATAATAAAAAAAGAAAGAATAGGTTTGGACGAATAAGGAGAATTCATACCTGGATCCGTGCGGTGTCCATGCCCGGTGGAATGGGACGAGTGTGAGCTGGGCTCAGTGGAGGTGTCGGAGAGCACCGAGTTGTTCTCGGACTTGCTGCGGTCCAGGTCGAGGTCCGAGCCGGACAGGTTCCACGGGACGGCCTTGGCCCACTGGGACGAATGGGGGGACTTGGAGCCCTCGGAGCGGCTGTCGGTTGAGTGACGCCGCGACACCTCGCCTGAGGGGAAGGAAATGTTATTAGGAAACAAACTCAAAAAAAAAGATGATGCTAAAAGTTCATTATATTTTTCAGCCTTTGTATTTTAGTTTAATTTCAAACTAGTTTAAAATATTCTCCATTGTACTTTATTAGTTATAGGTTGAGTGTCGCCGCAAAACCTCACCTGAGGAAAGAAAATTTTGAAGGAAACCGAAACTCAAATAAAAATAGATCCCAATCGTAAAGTTTATTGGATTTCTTACATTTGGTATTTCAGTTAAACTTCTATCTATAAAAACTTATAAAAATATTTTCCATTGTAATATATTAATATTATTAGGTTGAACCTGTGAAAGCAACCTTCACCTGTGAAAGCAAATGTATAGGAAACCGAAACTCAAACGAAAGATACCAAATGTAAAGTTGCATATATATCAGCCTTTGTATTATATTTTAGCTTCAAACTAGATTAAAACCTTCAAAATATTCTTCATTGTAATTAATATTACTTGGAGCAGCTACAGGTTGAGTGATGCTGAGACACATCACCTCAGAAAGCAAATGATTAAATGTAATGAGAAATGGAGAGTACAGGGGGAAAAACCCTTCATTGCATAGGAATCTGTCAGCATCAGGCCTCTTTGGCGACGATCATGAGTCATCGCCTGAACTGGTGTAAGGAAAGTGGTTTCTACTTGGTTCTTCTTTCGCCGCAACCCTGATTCACGCCATGCTCATATTGAGAGAAGCAAGGGAACAACCGGTTTCCAGTCACCAATCTCAGCCAATCAGATCTGCTTATGGGAAGATTCCTATGCAATCAAGAGGTTCTTCAAATATAAAGGGACCCAAAAGTAAAGATCATTGTTTTAAATCTTTTGCAATTAAGTTTAGTTTCACAATTAGTTTATAGCCTCCAGAATATTACCCATTGTAATTCCTTTATATTGTTTGTGGCTGCTATTAGTTGAGTGGTGCCGCAACACCTTACCTGGATCAATTTATTAACCAAATGGGGCTCAAATGTAAAGATTTTTTTAAAGTCTTTGCATATTTTAGGTTCAACTTGAAAATTAGTTTTAATCTTCAAAATATTCTCCACCGTAAGTTATATTTCTCAAATGGCGAAATACACCCTATGTAAGATTTTCTATCCTCAGCTGGAAATTCAGGGAAAATATCATGCATTAGATATTAGTAGCTTGATTAGAACAGTTACATCAGCCTTAATTTATATTTTATTAAGTTGCAAACTAAAATGCCAGAAATATAGTTAAGATGGTGATTGGCAAAAGGAAAACACCCATCTAAGAGAAGGGAAGTATCATATTACTTGGCCAAAACTATATCAATGGGCATCTTTATCAAAACCAAATCTATCCCCCCCCCCCCAAAAAAAAAAAAAACACTAAAATTTCAAGCATTGTCATTACTTAAAATGAAACAATGTTACCACTTGAACAGTTTGGGCTTAAATACAAAATACCGAAAAACCTTTAACCGATAAAAAATTGTATTAATTAAATACTTATGTGGGGAATGTACTCGTCGTGACATTCAAGTACACTGCTGTATGCTAATAGTAAGAAGGCTGCTATGGGATCTGTCCATGAATTTTAGTTTTGTCGACGATGAGATCTCTATATTCTTGTGTATTCCCAATAAGCATAGTTACAACAATACTATGATTCATCAATAAACTGGCTATAGACAAACTCGTAAAGAATTTCATCACGATATAAACTCACTATTGAGGCTTTCCCTGCTAGAAGGTGCTGCAGAGAGGTTATTAGAGATCGCCCCAGGAGACTTTAGTGTTGCCACTGTAGTCTTCGTTTTTGCAGGGGATTTAGGAGAGGTGGAAACTTTCATAGATCTTCGAGTCCTGTCAGGGGTGGTAGGGGCATCTGGAGTCTTTCTGTAGGGATCATACACATTTTTTTAAAAATTACCAGTTAAGATTTAAAGAATTTTCTTCCATACAATAAGGAGAGCTATTGCAACCAGAGACATTAAATAGAATGGACTGTGCATTGGCAAACCTAGCGTCCTCATCATGTTCGGGTAGCAGTCACATGACTGCGACCTGACCATGGCGAGTTTTTCCACAACGACTTGAACATATGAGGCCGACAATCATGTGATATGAAAAAGAAGTTGAGAAAGGAACAAAGATGAATCGCTATTTCAATTCATTCGCTGTTCAATTTAACAAATGTTCGACTTTTTAAATATCATTAACTCAAAAACAAGTTTCTTTTTTATTGCCAAAATGTACTAAAAATATTCTACTTCTAAGCTGTCATTGTTCAGACCATTAATTTGACTTAGCCCAAAAGATTAATTAGAATTTACAGCGTTCACTTAATCAAGATGATTCTTCAGTATAAAAGAGTTTTTAGAATAAATTCCCTTGATAAAAATTAAAAAGTATAGTTTAAAAAGAACACAATTACTTAAAGTATGCAGAAGTAAATAAATTTTACCTGTGAAGTGTGACAAATCCTTTTATATACATCTCTTTACAATTCTAAACTGCACAAGAATTTGGCATCTTGCACAAAATATTACAGAATTAAGAGCAATCCAACATCCCTGATTGTTGTCATGCACAGAGATTGAAAGTATGTAATCAAATATTTATGATTAAAGCCAGAAAAGAAAATTAAGAATTATGGGGGAAAAATCGTCTGCAAAAAACATTAAAAAGAAAATGCCAAGCGACTGTCAGGTGATAGCTAGAAACCCATGTGACTTGGGAATATATGTGAGTCACCTTTTTTGTTTGCCAGCCTACTCTTATCTGATTTTCAGATCTGACGACAATTGGCATAGTTCTAACGAAACGGTAGCGATAAGTTGTCATATGTAGCAACCTTTCTCCTCTTGGCGATTTTTGATGTTGAGGACGTTTTTGGAAGCTGCTTTACTATTGAATGAGCAGTCCATTCTATTTAATGTCTCTGTTACGAACCCTGTCCCACCGATTTTGAAATTGTGATAGTTTCTAGATCAGTGGTTCTCAACCTTTTAAAAGCTACCGCCCCCCTAAGGATTGAAAATAATTGGGACTTTTAAAATTAAGTTTGAATTCCCAAAATAGGCTAATCGCCCCCCTACCGCCCAAAACATACCCACCGCTCTCTACTAGCCTCTAACCGCCCCCTGGGGGGCGGTAGCGCCCCCGTTGAGAACCACTGTTCTAGATAAAAGGTAATTTTCTACAAAACACATATACCTGACTTCACACATTAAGAAACTAAACCGTTGAATTATGGGTTTTAAGGTCCCTAAAAATATACCAATGGATATTACAAGCCCTGTCCTGTGATGGAAGAGAGATATAACTTCATTTTTTACAAGTTTAAGAACTAAATTATAGGGTTATTAAGTTTAAAGTACCTAAGCAAAATTAAAATAATAATTATTATGAATGCTATCCTGACACGCCAGAAATATGTAAACTTCAACCTCCATATGTTAAGGATATAAATTATTAATTTATAGGTATTAAGCTCTCCAAGAGGCTGTACCGAAAAATAAGAATGAATACTACTAAACCAGTCCTGTCATTTTTCAAATAATGAACATTTTTAGATAAAAGGTAAGAAAATCTTCTACACAAACATACATAACTTCTTCCTTTACAGGCTCAGGAACAAAATTGTCGAACTACAGGTTGAAGGCCCTAGAATTCTGTTCTGCCGTGAACAGGTAAACTGCAGTAACCACAACAATGAATTGGATCCTTTTGCTGTGATATAATCAGTATGCTTTTTAGTAAAAGTAATGATTGCTGCAACTATGGTCCAGGTCAAAAAAAGTAGTTACTGCAGTTAACCTGTCCACGGCATGTGTATCCGAAATCTGTAGTGGGCAGGAAAACTGCAGCAACCACAACAATGAATTGGATCCTTTTTGCTCTGATATAATCAGTCTGTTTAGTATGCTTTCTTACAGATTAAAGTATTGAGTGTTTGGAACAATGGTCAAGTCAACAAGCTAGTTACTGCAGTTTACCTATGCTCACGGTAAATGTGTCCTGAAATATAAATAAGCTGTTACGAACCCTGTCCTGGCACGCCGCAGAGAACCGGGCAGCGTGTCGCTGTGGTTGAGACTTTCCGTCGATGCCGCGGGAGTTGGGCCTTGCCCGCGGGGGCGACCCGTGTAAGACTTGGTGCCAGAGTTCCAGTTGATTCCGGAATCTGTTAGAAAGAAATATGCACGATTTTATAAAGTTTTTTGATGGAAATATTAAAAAATATATATTGCACAGTTGCTTCTCTTCAAATTGCTTGTCTGGAACAACAAAATAAGAGGAATAAACAATAAAAGTTACAATTTTTCGGCTAGATTTCACAAGATGTTTAAACATTGTTGACTACAGTGTGCTATAGTGAGATCCATATCTTACATGACACAAATAAATATGATTTCAATATGGGCCACAGTTTCTTGTAATGAAAAACTTTGCAATTTTGTCTTGAAAAACTTGAGAATGTAAACATTTGCGATCTTAAGATGATATAATTAAAATTCCTAGTAGGATAAACAATTTAGAAAGAGTAGCAGATTTTTTTTTCAAAATAGTAAAACTGTTCTCAAAACGGAGCAGTTGGCATTTGATGCAAAAATAATAAACAAAAAGGATAATATTAGCTTGATATACATGGCATTGCATGGATGTACCGTTAATAACTAATTCATTATTGGGGAAATGAAATTATTGATTAACTTACCTCTTTTATTTGGGGGGTTTGCAATGGGGGTCTTTAATATGGGCTGTTTCAGTCTACCATTTAACCTTGGGATCTGTAAAAAATATAAAACTTTAATTTTAAGATATCTATATACATAAAAGGCAACTTCCGTTTGTTTGTTTGCTTGTTTGTTTGTATAAGACACGAGATCTAAGAACCACGCAACAGATGTCACAAATTGGCACAAAAATTCATTCATCTCGGAACAAACATAGGCTAAGAATTTTCGAATCAGACCATTCCTTATCGTTTAGAACGTTTTCTGAAAACTACACATTTGGCTCAATCCGATCACTTTTTTACTTTCCTGATGCCATCGGCTGAAAAATTAATAACTTTTAACAAAGTAATTAAATTGAAATGTTTATTTTATTCTGTTGCCATTACTTCAGAAACAAATTCATTGTTGAAATATGACATGTTTCAAGTGACGTAATTCCGGAGTCTCCATTCCCGGTTTATGTGGGTTTATTGTATGATTTGTTTTCATGATTTTCTGTTGACTGCATGCATGTTATTTAAGCAATAAATTATAGTTAAGCTATTACTGAACTATGATGGTAAAAATCCATGGCACTAGAGCTGCAATTAGTGTTTTAAGTATTTACTTTTCGCCAAATACGTTGCCAAACTCGCAAATTATTAATAAATCTCGCCAAATGGGCATTTCTTTCTTAAATTTTTATAATCTGGTGTTGTTCGAAGGTCATTGTGTTAGAGCTGTAAAATGGGTGTGTTGTAGTATATCTATTTTCTCGCAATTATGTCCCAAAACGCGCCAAATGAGCTAAAAGTTTGTTTATGTATTTATGAGGGAATTGTGATGACATTTAATGAGTGCATTTTATAGCGTATTTTTCATTTTGAATTTTAGGCAATGAAACGGATTAGCACTTTAAACGAGCGGAACAATAACATAAGTTTATGATCATATAACAGGTTATATGGTACACATATTTGGAACGATCATTCAATTATTGTACATATCTGCATGATTAAAGTAAATGTTACATTGCATGAATCTTAATTTTTCAGCATTTGTATTGAATATGTAGAAAAATTTGTACTGCTTATATTGTAGTTTATATCTACAAAGTGTCAAAAAAAAAGTTACTTAATTATATAGAACTCCCTTGAATTGCGTTAAATAAATGTTTGAGACCCTTTTTAAGATTTAGCTGTTTTCATTTTTAATTCTTACTAATTAAATGGAAAATTACTGGGTAATCTCTATCTTATGTAACTAAAATGAAAGAAAAAAATATTTAAATGACGGTTAAATTTTTTCACTTACCCGTGCAACGTCGGATAACAGTAGTACTATAAATTCAATACAGTAATGTTGTCAAGGGTGGAATATATGTCTTGATCTGTGTAATAATTGTGGCCCAATTTTGAATTGGTCATATATGTAAATTTCAGATTTCATTGCTTAATTTTAAATACTAACTATTAATTTTAAATTTGCAACTTGTGTAGATGTCTCACACCTCAAACTAAGGAAAGCAGGTAGTCTGAAGTTTTTATCAACACTGATCATACATCGTTATTTACTAAGCCTCATTGAAGACGAATTAAAAAATGCAAGGGAAGGAAACCCAAAAAACTTTTTCAATAACCAGCCTTTAACTGCTAATTTTAACCATGGGATCTAAAGGTCTACAATTCTACATCATCCCTGTTTCCCTTTCGATTGCTAAAAAAATAAGTATAAACTTTTAGCATTTCATTTTGTATAGTTTTTGATGCCATTCTTAAAGTTTTGAAGGTTTACAATATCAAGGAATAAACAAGTAACTGGATTTTTTAAGTAATTTTTTTAGGTGTGAATGGTGTTGAATTATTACATTAGACATTTCCCTATAAATCCTTTGTTAGTGACTAATATATAAAAGCTTCTTTCACAGGTTGGGTTTGAAACTGTCTAAAATTTTTTTACATAAGATCCAATTAGATCAAGACCAACGGCCTAAAGCCAGTATAGAAAAACTAAATACATCCATTCCAGATTCTAACCCTTGCTATAGCCACCTACATAATAATGCCTTCCGAATTTGAGAAATAACATGGATTTAAAGATTTCACGTAGCAGTTTGCCTGATAGCTCCATCTGTCAGGGGGCAAAGGCCTATTTTCAACCATTTTAGATAATTGATATAATTAATTATCTATTAAAATGAATTAAAAATCATTAATTATCCATCATAATTATGTATTAAATCTAGTATTAAAATAATCCCTGCCAGAAACCTAGATCAAAAACAAAACGTAGCATGTGGTGTGTTACTTTATATCTTATGAACATACCACAAACCATGTATTATCACAAGTTATTCTAATTTTGCCATCTACTGCCTGCTGATTTCTTATTTTTGATCAAATTCAGAAGGCATTATTACATAGGATGCAATGCCCTTGCACTTTGGTGCTAGTTTTCTTTAAGGACTAGTCCCTTACTGGTTTGGTTGATGTATTCGGAAAAGTTTGTTCTGGAGATAGACTTTGAGAGTATAGACGAAGACTTGTACATTTGTAAATATGATTGCTTTACTTCTTTTATGCACTTGATGTTTAGTTTGTTTAACTTGTTGTTATGCCGTTCAGAGTAGTGGTAACATAACATAACAAAAAAGTGCGCCCAATAAGGGAAGAGTGTAGGCTGAGTAGACCATTACTCTATGCGCATAGGATGACAGAAATTTGTTAGTGGTCCATTTACTTGACAAATTAGGCGGGGAAACATAATGATGATAAGGAGGGTAACATAACAAAATTGCATGCCATCCTCCTGTATATGATATCAGTTAATTTTTTTTGCAAATTGACAAAGTTTTTAACCTGCTTGTTGGAGGATGAAGTGGTACTAGATGAATACGAGGAATTAGGCATAGAGCTGGACATCTGCACCACACCGAAAACTTCATCTATCTTCTTTCGAGCTTCCTCCACATCACAGTTGGGCTCCTCTGTTTCTACCTATTGAATAAAGGTTGGTTAAATTAACCCAATCAGCTCAACTGGCAGGCAACCGCCTTTCTGACGTTGCTGATAAAAGTATTATTTCTAATCGACACGATTCTGGATCTGGCAATGATAATAAGAAACTTATAAATTGTTGACATTTTTGAGTTGGGGTATTGTTAGCCACCTTTTTAACCTTTTAAAGTTGTGTTTTTAGTTTTTAAATAAAATGAATAGTCGTTAGAGCTTTTGAGTTTCACTTATAGTTTTTAACAGTCAGTTTGGCCCATTTAAAACACTACCGTATAAGTTCCGGCCTCGCTGCAAGCGTCCAGCTCCTTTTCTTTTACAGGCTTCTCGACTTTTACGGGCTCTGGGGACAACTCGCCGTTTAGCATCTTCTTGATGAGGAAGGAGGTGGAATCTGTGATCTTGCCGATTTCCTCGTTGATGTCTGAAATGGAATTGGGGAACTTGATATTTGTATATAAAGCAGGGGCAGAGGCTTGGATCTGTCAGTCTCAATATTTTTTTACGTATATAACTAAAATTTTACTAACAATATGCAGTTTAACAACCAATACTAACTTAATTTTAATTCTTAAAACATTATTTTTACTTGTTTTTTTAGTTGTATAATTTTTTTTAAAAAAACTACTTTGGAATAAAATTTCTCATTTTTTATATACTGAAACTATTACCATAATTAATTAAAATGTTTCTTAACATATTTCAATGTGTTCCTCATCTCTTGTAATGTAGTACTTAACAAAGTTAGAGCAATTAAACATTATTGTTAGAGAAAATAAATTAGATAAATTAGTAGTACGAACAATTAAGACTATTTTATCATTCCGAAATACATTACAGTAGGAATGAATATCTTAAGTATTTGAAAAACCTTATATTTGGATTTTCAAATATCTATTTCGGACTTTAGGTAGTGGGTAGTAAAAAATTACAAAACTTCTATCGGGAGAATGCCCATTGTAGCTAATAGCTACATTATTTACATAAACTTTTTAATCCTTATTTTCTAGAACTGAGGGGAATTTAAGAAATACTGAACAAATTCCCAACTAACCCTTCAAATCAGCAGTTCCAAATTGGGTTCTGGCCTTAGGAAGTGGAGGCTTAGCATCAGTAACAGGCAACTATATAAATAAAAAAAAATTGGTAAAAAACATCCATCAATATTCAATAACAGTTACCAAATAAAAAGCTAATTAACAAAATAAAGATAATGAATTTATAAAGGGGTGATAGAAGTGGTAGCTGGGTCTCCGGGTCTTCTCCCTGGGTTAACCAATGGCAAAAAAAATTCTAAGCCAAATTACTCTGATTGTATTGAATATTTTTACCAACTGTTTTTTTATATGATGAATGTAGCTGGTTTACAGGGCTATATAATAACACTTTTTGAAAATTATATAAACATTTCAATAAATAATTTTACAACAAAATATTCAAACCAATTTTAAAACGTGGTATTATAGAACCCTGAAAGCCTACATTTATTACATAAAAAAACCATTGGTAAAAATATATAATACAGTCGGAGTAATTCAGTTTTGAATTTTTTTCCCCCATTGGAATAACACAGAGCAAAGACTTCAGTTTGGGGACCCGGCTACTGCTCCCATTCTCCCATAGCCCTTTATTTAATGCCAGACCCACAAAATCTTTTGGGCTTGTTATGAAGTCATTAACAGGGGTTTTATAATAGAAATCTTAGTAAATGCTGGGCTGCAATGACTTTGTGGGTAACAGAATTGTTGGTAGTTACTAAACAGCGTGTAAAATATTTTTTTTTGTGTGTATAGCAGTTCTGCTACACCAAAGTATTTGTGTGTAGCAATTTTTAATGAATGCATAGCACCTTTGAAAAAAATTAAGGACCCTTCCAGTCGCAGTCCCTTTAATTGTTTTGTGGGGAAATGTTATTTTTTAAGAATTATCGCCCTTCCTGTTTCCTTATTCTTGCAAATAATATTTACACACATTACATTATAATTATTAATTATATAACATATTGCATTATATTAAAAACGCTGTATATAGCTTTAAAAACATTACTGGATAAATTTAGAATATTACATAATAAAGGCTATACTATACTAAAAAGTAAGAATTTTTTAAATTATATTTGAATTTTTTTTTTTACATTTTAAGTATCTATGTGCTTTGCACATAAAGCGCACGTTATTTTAGTAACAACGTTACCGTTAGATTCTTACTTCAGCCACTCATTATTCGGATCACAACATGATTCAGTTTTTAACAGTTCGTGTAACTAAACCACCATATTTTACTTTCGTTGATTTCGCAACACAAATAATAATGAATTGGAAATCTCGCTAATTCTTTCTATTCTGGCGCGATTCGGCGGTTGTTTACACTTTTCGCTACTCACTTCCAGTCTGGTATGGAGTTTGAAGTTCCCTGTCCAACCGAAAAGCGGCCAACAGATTCGAATTGAGATTGACCTCCATGACTAAGACAACTGAAATGAAGCGATCTGACTTCGAAATTTCGAATCGTTTGCAAAACACCATGGTTATGACAAACGGAGATGCTTTGTGAGCAGCGCAACTAAATGCGATACAAAGCTAAATCGCTATCGCAAGTTTTCATTTTGGTGTCGCATTTCGCGATGCGATACCGCTTATTTTACACGCTGTTACTAAAGGTGTCTTTCCCATGCAACACCTACCAAACTTAAATCAGCGTCATCTAAAGGGGTTGTAATGATTAAGACATTCAATCCATGGTACTTGCCTTCTTAGGACTGGGCTCGGTCTTGCTAGTTTTCTGGAACGTCACTCGACTTTCCGTGTCTACTATCTTATTGGGTGGGGCAAACTTGCTGATGCTATCCCTTATTCCGAGCTTCTTCCTCGGAGTGTCTCGGCTAGGAGTGTCTGTCTCAAATGCGATGGTGAAAGCGGTTGCTGCAGGAGACGAGTGGGCAGATCCTGTGTCGCGTTCGTCATTAGGAGTTGTGCCATAGTTAGCTGGTGCAGAAAATGAAGAAGTCTCGCTCCTTTGGCTGTAGTCTGTGATGAAAATGGAGAAATTAAATATATTAAATGAAAAAATTAGAGAAATTGGAAAACGGTTGATACTTAATCCATGTCCAAAAAAATTTTTTAGGTAAGTTTTGACTATGTGTGACAGTTACATGAGACTTTAAACATTTTTCCCATCAATTGCAGTGTATGGTACAGCAAAATGAATTATATAGCTTACAATAAGGAAACACATAATTGCTGCTCTGTTGAATCAAACTAGGTATGGAAATTTGGTAAGTTAGTTTGAGTTTATCTTATAATGATATTGATTAAAAATATGCAAAAATTATCATAGAGCAAATTGTAGAAACTCAAGTTGAATACTTAAATACATGTCAAAAAAAAAATTTTTGGGATAAGTTTTTACTATGTCAGTTTAGACAGTTCACATTGATAACTATAAGACATTTTTTCAACTAATAATTGCATTTTGATAAACATGCAAAAGTTATATGGTACATAAAAACACAAATATTTCTCTGTGCAAAAGGTATATTTAAGTTAGTTTAATTATCTTTAGATATGATAAATTATGCATTACATCTAAATATGTAATTTTTTATAAATTCAATCATCAAATATTTCAATTTCTTTAATTTTTCTATTAAAGGGAAAAATTAACCAAAAAAATTATTAAAATACCGAAATCTTTCATTTTTGGTTAACAAATAGAGGTTACCAATGTAGCATAATAGTAAGACGAGCATTGGGTTAGATTTCTTTAAAGCTTAGTTGTAAATTATAACCTTGAGTCTTGTAATAAAGTGCAAAAAACTCTCAAAATAAAGATATTGATATTTTTTCAATTCCTTCACTTACCTGGACTATCCGAGCTGGCTCCATCTTGCCCTACCCATTCCCAGTCTTTATCTCTAGAAGGGGGGAGATGCAAAGGTAGGGTGTCAGGGGGATGATCCCCTCTCGTAAGGGCAGGAAGGTCACACTTGTTATTACTGTGCGACTTTGGCTGAGGTGGGGAGTCTTCTGGCTTGGTCTGGCGATGGGGTTTGGGGGGTTCCGGACTTGAGTCTGGTGGTTTCTGAAGAAATGTAAGAGGAAAAAGTTATTTGAGGTGATTGTTTTGAATGGCATGAGGAATGCAGATTGCATAGAAACAGTTTGTTTTTCCATCAACAATTTTGTAATTAAATGTTAAATTATTGAGAAGTATTTTAAAACAATATTGCAGATATACGAGAGAAATTAAAGTGTTAGTTAAAAATTTAAATCTCGTGTCATGAAAATAAGTAAATACTTTAGCCAACTTTTTTTTAAATCTTTTAGAGAGTTAAAAAGAATTTTGTTAATTTAACTGGAAGAATTCTACATTGAGATATTCTTACTTAAAAATATACTGAAATTTACTCAATCACATAAAATAAAACAAGTTAACCTTAATATAATAAAGGCGAGTATTTTATTTGTATCAATAAAGGAAAAATTGTCAGGTCTTTAATTACCCTTGAAGTGTTATCAAAATAGCAATGCAGGCATAGTTACAATGTTTAGTTCTATGTATTTGATAGACATACTTTTAAATTTTCAGTTAAATATTCGTTTTTGACAGTGTTTAGTAAGGAATACATTAAAAATACAAAATTAAATGTTAATATTATTACCTTTTTAACTTCTTTTTGGGATGAGGGTGTAGGTTCCTCTTTGCATGGAGATGTAGCGTTTGAGCTTCGTTCAAGGTAAAATACATCAGGTCGTAATCTCATGTTAAGGGTCATACTCAAAACAATTAGGCATACAAAATATAAAATTTATTAATTGCCTTTTTAAAAGTAATTTTACCCTAACTAGCTTGAATTTTAAAAATATTTGGAAAAAAATTTAAGTGTATGTATAAAGATATAAAAACATTATAAATATTAATAAAAATTTTACAGTTCAATGTAACAAATAATAAACATATAAAATAATTAAAAATTCCATTTATATAAAAGATAGTTTGGTACATATTTCCAGTAATGCAAATAGTATGTTCATATAATTAAAGAAATATTCAAAAATTAATAGAAAGGATATCATAACCAAACCTAATGCAGTCTAAACGTTTTAATTTCACATAAGTCTGCTCAGGAATCCTAATGCCATTTACATAGGTCTAAAAAATTTAAACAAATTATATATTTAATATTTATGATTACATATTGCACATCTATTTGCATAATTTTTAAGCAAATAGTAATAGTCAGCTTACTCCAGTCAGACTGTTCAAATCTTTAATGTGAAACTTTTGTTCACTATTGTTATAACACAATACAGCATGCCTTTTGTCTGCACTGGCAGCCTGAAATAAAGCATTATATATTAACATAAAATTTAACAAACATTACAGTAAGCAATTGCAAGTACATTACAACTTGAATTAGAAGCTTGTATAATAAACAAGCAAAAATGTACAAAAAAGCTAATAAATTCACAATTATGTTTCCGAAAAAAAATTCTTGCAATATGTAAACTTTAGTGTAATTGCAGTCTAAATTTAATTTTAACGGGATTGATAAATGAGTACCAAGCTTTCTTGGTATGTTAATGGGAATCAATCATTGAACAAGCCCCTTGGCATGGACAGTAGCCAGTATTTAGCACCTAAGGCTACAGAAACGCTGATAGGACTTAGCAAAATCAAAGAAAAAAATGTAATTTTCATTAAAAAAGTTTTAACATCTTAACAGTTCCAATAACAATTAAACTTTGAATACAAAATACAACAAAATGTCAAAAACATCTTTTTCACCTGCAGCACAATATCACACTCTTCCCGGCCGATGAATATCATCCCGTGGGAGAGGTCGTGGGTTCGGCCATCTTTGCCCACCAGGGCCCACGAATTCTCCTCAAGCCTATGCTTGCTCATTGGGACGTCACAAACGGCACATAGGGGCTTCGTGAAACACGTCACCTGTTAAGAGAGAGTGTTTGGTCTGATTAATGGATGATTAGGGGACTGTCAGTCCCATAGAGCTAATGCATTAGTTTTGAAATCACAACTTCCGCAGAAGTATTGGTTGCCATGTTGTCCCATTTTCACCCAGGTAAGGGAATCATCATAACATCAATTTAAGACAAAATTGAAAAGAAAATAACATCTGGTTATTTAATTATTAATTGATTAAGTTTTAAAATAGTGTCGCCATCTGTTGCATATTTTGGGGCATTTTACAACTTCAAAAATATATAATTAAATAACTAGATAACATTTTGGTTTCAAATTTATTTCATTTCAATGTTATGTTGATTCCCCTACCTGGGGAAAAAGGGCTAACATGGCAAAGCAATACTTCTGCGGAAGTTGTGATTCCAAAACTAATGCATTAGCTCTATGGGACTGACAATCCCTCTTAATGACACACAAATGAGGAAATTTAATCAGAATGCAAATTATTTTTAGATGATGTTGCAGTTACAGTACTACTATAGTCCATTATTTGCTCGGAAGGGGCAATTGCCAGTGTGGTATCACCATAGGTGGAGCCATTCTATTTTTGACAACTTAGCTGTTGGACGTTTTATTTGTGGGTAAAAGACATGTAAAGTAACTGGGAAATTAACATAGGTGTGACAATTCTATTCGTCCATTATATTTCACAACTTGAGCTGGACATTTATAGGCCCAGGTAGTGTGGTAGAAAGCTGGCCCTAATCCCATGCTATCGATCGAGCAACGTCATTCAGAATTGTAGATATATAGAAAAACTGTGCACTCAAAACCGATTGATCGTGCTCCTCCATTTTGCCAGTTGATGCAGGGAAATTGTGGGAATCACCTGCACCTTCAGTCCCTAATCCTTCTGGGGTTTATGAAGGAATAGCATGTTTGCCTGGGATCAGAATTGTTAACTCATAGTCTATAATTGAACTAGATACTAGTCATGTTACTAGCAAATTAACATGTCAGACCCAAAGCTACAGAAACGGAGTTGGGCACAATGAGACTAGGCAGAGTTTAGTATAAGACATTAGCTGCACTTTTAGTTATTGGAAATAATGGGAAGAATAGCTTATATTGTTAAAACATGTTGGTGGTAGAATGTGGGATTTATTTTGTTCTCAATTTTTATTCAAAAAAAAGTTAATATGAATTTTTTTTTAAATTTAAGATTTCAAATACTAGATGAATATAATTAAATAAAGTGTTCAAACCAAACAATGCTAGCAAAAATTTAATAGTAGGTAATACAAATTTGTCACAATTGATTGAACAATCAATAACTAAATAATATTTAATAACCAGATCCAGTATCTATAAAGTTTTTTAAAAACATTTGGAAAAAGTTTGTTAATTCATTAAAATTTTTTGTGGTATGATTAAATAGAATTTACAAAACTATTTCATTTTATTTGTTAGTTATTAAAAAAAAAGATTCAACACACTAACATAAAACTAGAACAATCTGAAACTGTTTTATTGCAAGACCACTTAATTAAAAAGACTAATGAATTTGTCTTTTCCTCTTTCCAGTAAAAAATAGAGAAAGTGTAAAACTTCCATATCCATAAATATATTTAAATTAAACCATAACAAACACAAAGAAAAAATGTTATTTGTTAGTTATTACAATATTACAAAACTTGCGACAAATTACGTTCGATTGTCAAAATCAAATCTAATAGCAACATTGAATATAAATTTATGATCATATACCCACATAGGTGTGGTTAGAAATTTGAAAACAAACTGATTACAAGCGTTTTTGTCAAAATTACAAAATTGGCATACAGGAAATGTTTTGGCAATTAAAATTAATACCCAGTGCAAAATAAGCTCATAGTAAACAGAAAGTAAGTACTTTAGTATTTATGTTTTCTACCAAAACCAAATGCAGTAAAAGTTACATGTTTATATCCTGTTTAACATTACATAAGTTTCAAATCAAACTAAAATAAAGCATTTCACATAATTTTTTTTTGTAAATTTAATTAAAATTTTCAAAACTTAATATATATAAAGGAGATTTTTAAAAAAATCAGATGAGCTAACTTTGCAAAAATATTAATATACTATCAAAACAATTCTTTTTAAACGTACCTCACTTTTCACTAAAACAACATCATTCGTAATTTTTCATCTGTTTTCCATAGCAGAAATTATATCTATGTATTCAATTATTATGACAAATTTAATATTTTTACAATAAACCTTTAAATTTAGAAAGGTAGGAATAGGAAATCAGAAAATGAGAAAATTGGGAACGGAATCATACTGACAGTTACAGTCACACAAATCCGACACGATTCTGAAACTAAAGCCCATTTCACACGGTGCACCTTCTGCAAGGAACTTCCATAGCCGCAAAAAACCACACTCACTTCTGCACCGTTAAATTTAAAAGAAATACAAAATCAGAAAAGAAATTCTACAAATACACAACTCTCCGAGTCAATATATATATTAGATCTTCATTATTGTTACTACAATGGCTTCATTGGAATTTTAGTTGTTCTTAGGTGACCTTAATATATACTTTTCATAACTTTGCACGCACTTCTCATTATCACATACAACTCCTGATGATAAGTACCATTTTATTTCGATTCGTTATCTTAATAAGGCGGTAAACCTTTTCAAGGCACATATTTTCATTCCTTTGCCGTTACCTGTAATTACTTAATTAATGGTCAAATCTCTTGTGTCGGAAAAATATACTCCCCTACTCAGAAAAAAATACTTACAGTAGAGTCCCGCTTATCCGAAAGGTATGGAACCGGAGCTCTCGGTTAATCGAGATTCCATAAGAATTTTCGGATAATCTGGAATCGTCCACTTCACGCCTAGAAAAACGCCGGCGAATAGAAAATTTGACTTTAATTTGGCTACAAAAATCTTAGCTCAGGCTTTTAGATACATAGAAGCGCAAGATGAAGCCACTACTGCAGACGTTCTCGTCGTGTTTAAAAGATTGCGGGACAGGGCTGTTTTAAAACGAACCAAAATTGTGCAGCAAATAAATAATAATAATTACTGCATATTTTGAGAAATAAATCCAACTTTGTAAGTACATATTTACTTTTTGTGTATTTCTTTATTTACGCCTTCATGCGTACATTTCATATTTTAGCAAAACAAATTCCGGAGCCTTTCGGTTAAACCGAATTTCGGATAACCGGGATTCGGATAACCAGGACTCTACTGTATTTACGTTTTCTTGCCCTTGCATGCGTTTCTCACAAATATTGTTTTAATATAACTAAACTAATTCACATTAATTTGATATCATACTGCAAGGTATTACAAACAAGGATTCATTTTGTTTTGCAATATTATCTACTTTTTATTTGTTGATCATTTAATTTGCATAAAATTGTGGATAAACATCTTTTAAAATTTATTCCACTTTTTTTAAATATTAGTACATACACAATTTAAAAGATTTGTATCAGAGAATAATAGATATAGTGTAAAATAATGCTTACACAGACTAAATTACTAATCAATGCATTACTTTCAATTAATTATTTTTTTAAAAACCCAAAATATTATCCGGCAAACTAATGAAAATATTAGTGGTGGATATCCAGCAAAAAGGATTTTTAAAACTTCCGTGACGAATTACATTATATGGAGTGGCAACATATCATTGTGTCATCAAAATCAGACGATTGACGATTTTGTATCGCCATATTTCATTTTTGTTTAAAGCCTCGTATTTTATTCTATTTAATACGTATTAAACCCTTTATTGACGTGTTGGTAAGTGTTTGAATATTTGTTTGTATATCTTATATTTTTGTGACAAACAGTGTTGTTTTCATAAAATATCTTTCAGTTATTAGTTGATGTTGATACTGATGCTAATCGTTACTCGCCATTTTATTACTTCCTTAGAACGCCGATTCGTTCTTAGTAATGTTTTTAGTTTCGAAACGTTCAATAAAAAATGTAACTTATTTGTAAATAAAACTATTAGTTCTTCTGTTGCTTCGAAAGAAGAATTGTATACTTATGCTGTTTGTGGGTAGTTGAGAAATTCCTAAAGGCGTTATCCCAGACTTGTTTGTTTGGCTTCGGCTTTTAAACGAAATAAATGATAAGTCATTGAAATATATAATTATTTGAAGTTTGTTAAAGATGTTTTTTAACTTTCGTTATATTTTAAAATTATGTTCATCGTTCCTGTTTTAGGTATATTTTGATTAATTTGTTCTCAAAGATCTGTATAGCTTCGAATTAGGAGAGTTTTTGTTTGATTATTTAAAAATCTATGATAAAATCTTACTGTGTTCCTTGGCGCATTTCCTCGGCGAAGTTTACAACTGCTTCTTTGGAGATTTTGAGTACCGTTGCCAAGTCAAAATGACGTCGACACCCAGTGTTTACTGAGATGGCTGTCATGACAAAATAACCTTAAACATTAAAAATGCCGAAATAAAAAATTAGGCTGTAGATACGAAACAAGTAGGTTTGTAATAGAATTTGTCACTTAACCCTCTTCCACACAACAGTTGTGTTTAACAGGTAAAAAGGCACCAAACACAGCATTAATATTCTATATTAAACATTTACATGCTAAATTTGGCTAGTTTCATTTATTTTATTTCGAAAATTCAATAATTATTACTTATTGTTTGCAAAAATTTATATTTCAAGGAATAAATTTTAGTCCGTGCGAAGAACAGGTATTTTATTTGCTAGTATGTAATATTCCTCGCTTTCAAATAGAATTAAAATATTTCATGTCAATGGACAAAGAAGTGGAATATATTTGATGTCATTTCAAACTGATCAATGTCGCAAAAATACATTTATTTTAATTTATTGTCCAAAAGAATTAAGTTTCTTGAGCGATTGTTGCGAATCGCAATGGTGATTTAATTCTAATAAAAATGGCTTCCTATGCTTTTTAAATGAGCATTCAATTTTGCAGTTTTTTAAATAATTGAAGTACTTTGAATTTGAATGTGGGTGACGAATAGACAGACGGATTGAACGATTGTAATACCTTCCACTTTTTACGTTAAAACGTAGTGTGGAAGCTAAAACTCGAACATTAAAATGCTCCTCACAATACTTAAGAAATACAGGTGGATTGATAAAAGGGGCTGCTATGTTGCTCAGCTGCATTCTCTTCTGTATCACAGCTATAGGACCATCCCCTTGACACCATGTAGTCTTTTGCTGGTATTTACTCACCCACAGACTCCTCAATAAATGGAATGTATCCTCTTCCTTAGCTTTTTCCATGTATGCCGCTTGTATGGGGGGATATACACGGACAATGATCCCAATATCTAGGGACAATCCCAATATCTAGGAAGTCTATAAATTGTTTTCTCGCATACTGGACCTTTTGCGGTTTTCTAAACATATATACTAGGGTCAAATCCAAGTCTGGCCCATTGACTTTTAGAGCTTGGCGTAATTTTGAAAATCGGGTTTGTGAACATTCAATTGTCTTAGCTTGCGATTTTTTAAAAACTGAACTCGTTTAGCTTCTAGATGCATATAATGTTAGTTAAGCATTCCTTTTTTTAAAAATTAGTATACATGGTTGCAAGGAAACATTATTTTTTGCTCTTTAAAAACTCGCTAAATTTCATATTTTCCAGCGACTAGGATTTTACACACTTAGGTATGGGTGTGATCAACAAATGTTTAACTTTACTCCTCGATGACCCTCTTTTTAGGGTTTTCCTCAGTGGCTTCTGTATGGGCCTCGATTTCGGGTTTTTTAAAAGGCACTGATTTACTTTCTAACCCGTTTAAGGAATGGTGTCTCAATATCATACATCATTCTGCGATGTCGCCTACAAGTTTTATGAGAAAATAAGTGAGTGTACTGTACAGGTTCTAGGATTTTACCTATATATACCATTGAGTGAAGACAAATTATGCATTCATTTATGACATGCATTTATGACATGCATTAAAGACATGTACCAACATGCCAAGGGTACACCAAATTTAGATATATTCAAATCTATTTTAAGTTATAGTTTACTTTTTTACTAAATATTAACATTTTTAATTTGTCAGTACCAGTAGTCTAAGAGTCATTTCTTTTGCAGGAGTGGGGACTTCATCATGGTTTACAACAATTCGGTATGTATTTTGGTTTACTTTCGTTTTACGTAGGTCTATCATTGTTTTCAAATTATTAAATTAATAATGAAGAGTTTTCCCAGATCTTTGCCAAAAGTCAATATTTTATTGATAATTATAAAAAATGGACTATCCTACAACCCAGCTGGCAACTTTTTGATTTTGGTGACATACAGGAAATCATGAACGCTGCCCATGTCTACAATTTGTTTCGTAACCAGCGTGTAAAATACTTTTTTTTGTGTGTATAGCAGTTCTGCTACACCAAAGTATTTGTGTGTAGCATTTTTTATTAATGCATAGCACTTTTGAAAAAATTTAAAGACTGTTCCAGTCTCTTTAATTGTTTTGGGGGAAATGTTAATTTTTGATAAATATCCCCGTTTCTGTGATCCAGTTTTTAACAGTTCGTAACTGAACCGCCACATTTTACTTTCGTTGATTTTCGCAACACAAATAACGAATTGGAAATATCGCTAAATCTTTCTGTTCTGGCGCGATTATCGGCGGTTTGTTTACACTTTTTGCTACTCACTTCCAGTCTGGTATGGAATTTAGATGTTTCCCTGCCCGAACGAAAAGCGGCCAACGGATTCGAATTGAGATTAAGCTCCATGACTTAGACAACTGAACTGAAGCGATCTGACTTCAAATCGTTTGCAAAAACACCATGGTTATGAGAAACGGAGATGCTTTGTGAGTATCGCAACTAAATGCGATACAAAGCTAAATCGCTATCGCAAGTTTTCATTTTGGTGTCGCGTTTCGCGATGCGATACCGCTTATTTTACACGCTGTTCGTAACTCTAAAACAGTTAGATATTACAGTGTGCACACAACCATTGTTCTCGGTCACCCTTAAGATTAATTAGTAAGCATGGTTGCCAGAAGCAAAGTAGTGCTCTAGTTTTTAAACATTTGTTATCGGACCAGGATTTGTAGGATTTTATGCATAGTTCTTTTATTATCTTGAATGTTCAGTATGGACACATGACACGAGATGTAGTTAGTGTGTGATGCAATAACTATATTTGCATTGCGTAAATAAGACTCCACATGAGTTACATTTTTATATGCGTCATAAGTGGAGTCCATAGTGCTACCGAATCGTTAGTCCACTCTGATATGTTTCAACTTGCCTTAAATTTTTTAATAAATATCTTGGCATTGCTGTATTATGCTGACTTATTTAAAGATAAAGCTATTTTTAGGGTAAAGAGATCTTAAATGCAATGCTGTTAAAACAAAAAATGCTGCTTAACAAAAAAGCCTTATCTGCAATCTGTTACCTTTATCTAGAAAAAAAAAATAAAACTTGCATCTGAAGAAATGTTTTTTTTACTGATAAATTATACTGTTGCTAATTATTTGAACACTTTTGTACAGTGTATTCTATTTTTATCCTAAAAAAGATATTAACTGCTAGGTCATAGTAAAATATGTAAATGTCAGTAAGCAAAAATATATGCATAAACCAAAATGTATTGTAAGCTTTTAAGAATACATGTTAATTTTAAAACATTCTTATTTTTGGTAATTTTATAGCGCACTACTAAAATCTATGTTGGCAACCTACCTGAAAATGCTGACAGCCAAGAGTTGCAGGAAATGTTCGAAAAGTATGGAGAAGTGAAGGAATGTGATATTGTTAAAAATTATGCCTTTGTAGTAAGTTTTAATTTGTTCTTGTTTTATAAATGTTATTCAAATGCAATACAAACATTTATGATTCATATTATTTTTTATAGCATATGTCAAATGAAGACGAGGCTAAAGTAGCAATAGAAGCTTTAAACAATGTTGACTTTGCGGGTACGAAAATATCTGTCGAGGTATGCTGACTCTTTTCCCTTTATTGTTTAAAATTATCTTACTTTTCAGTTTGAGTTTTGTAGGTTGTTACTAAATGTTTTCATTTATGTTTTATTTTCCCAAATTTTAATCATAGAAAAGCTTTTCAAAGGACTTTTGTTGGGTATTTAATTATGTATTATAAATCTTTTTCAAATTTAATCCAGTTTTGTTTATCTCAAGGTATGCTAAAATGTAAGGCATCACTAGAAATTAATAATACATGATTGTTCTCACTAATATAAGTAAAATAAAGTTTTTTTTCTTTTGTTCACTATTTGCTTTTCTTGTAGTAAAGTAATAAATTTTCTTTGCTTTAGATTTCCCACAGTAAGGTTCGACAAAGACCCGGCATGGGTGGCAAGGGACAGTGCTACCGATGTGGCCGACAAGGCCACTGGTCCAAAGAGTGCCCAAGGAATCCTGCTACCAGAAATATGGGACCAGACAGAGGTAAGTCTATGAACCTAATTTAATAAGATCTAAATGTTGGACCCATTTAAAGTATTTCAGGAAAGTATTGGAATAATATAAGTAAAATAATTCAGCATTTCTCATTGATTATTCTAAAATGTGATTATTGTTATTTATGTTACTAAGATAGTTTGATTTTTGACCATTCTGTTTGTCCAACAATAAATGGGTATGACTAATGTCTTTTATTGTCATAATAGTAGAATCTTAAGTATACAACTATATATATATATATACTAGCTTTATAAACCCGGCGTTGCACGGGTGTACCCTTAATAACCCTAATTAATAGGTTTTTTATGTAAACTTTTAGTTTATACCATATTTATATATATATATATATATATATATATATATATATATATATATATATATATATATATATATATATATATATATATACAGAGAGAGAGAGAGATTAAAAGGTCTTTTTATTTTAACTAACGGGGCTGCTAAACGTAGTTATATCAAGTCATTAGTCTTGAATGCATTTGGAACTTTTTCTTTCCAATCTGTACAAATTAGAACAAAAAACGTAATTGCGCAAATATTAATTTCTTCCTATTGATGGTGATGCAATTTTTAATGGTTTCAAAGATCTTCTCTTCAAATGTCGCTTCCGTAAAAACGCACTCAACTGTAAAAGAAAGTATAACAATTAAAACAAAAGACTTCAATTTATATAATTAACTAGCTGTTATACCCGACGTTGCACGGGTAGAGGTGGAAAAATAATTTAACAGTCAAGTTAACTATTTTTTTTCTTTCATTTTAGTTACATAAGATATGAAGATTACCCAGTAATTTTCCATTTAATAACCCAACTTGGATATAGTAATGATTAATATTAATTTCAAAAATACCTTTGATAAGAAGCTCAAATTAAAAAGAATACATATTTAAGTAAAAAATAATCAGTAAGAATTAAAAATGGAAAAACAGCTAAATCTTAAAAGGGTCTCAAACATTTATTTTAACGCAATTCAAGGGAGTTTTATAATAAATTAAGTAACTTTTTTTTGGACACTTTGTAGATATAAATACAATATAAGCAGTACAAATTTCTACCATAATTCAATACAAATGCTGAAAAATTAAGAATTCAATGCATATGTATACAGTACTAAATCAATGCAGATATGTACAATAATTGAATGAAAATAAATACAAAAATAATTGAATGAAAATAAATACAATAATAACGCTTGCAAATTTATACCCGTTCTTCGCACGGATTAAAAATTATCAAATCGTTCCAAATATGTGTACCATATAACCTGTTATAGGATCATAAACTTATGTTATTGTTCCCGCTCGTTATAAAGTATAAAATCCCGTTTCATTGCCTTAAAATTCCAAAATGAAAAATACGCTATAAAATGCACTCATAAATGTCATCACAATTCCCTCATAAATACATAAAACCTTTTAGCTCATTTGGCGCGTTTTGGAAAATAATTTGGCAAGAAAATATATATAGCTACAAACACACCCATTATACAGCTCTAACACAATGACCTTCGAACAACCGACCAGATTATAAATTATTTATAAAAGAAATTGCCCATTTGGCGAGTTTTAGTTAATAATTTGGCGAGTTTGGCAAAGTATTTTGCGAAAAAATAAATACATAAAACTAATATGCAGCTCTAGTGCGATGGCTTTTATTAACCATCATAGTTCAGTAATAGCTTAACTGTACATTTATTGCTTAAATATGCATACATGCAGTCAACAGAAAAATCAATGAAAAAATCATCAAATAAACCCACAATAAAATCCGGGAATGAAGACTGGCGGAATTACGTCACTTGAAACATGTCAATTATTTTTCAAATAATGAATTTAGTTTCTGAAAGTAATGGCAAAAGAAATAAACATTTTCAATTTTAAATGTTTTCGTTGAAAGTTTTATTTAATTTTTTCAGCCGATGGCATCAAGAAAGTAAAAAATGATCGGATTTGAGCCAAAGTGGTGTAGTTTTTTCAAAAAATTCGAATAAAATCGTTCGAAAACGATAGAAGGAATGGTCTGATTCGAAAAATTCTTAACCTATGTTTGTTCCGGAGATGAGATGAATTTTTGTGCCAAATTTCGTAACGATCTGTTGCGTGGTTCTTTAGATCTCGTGTCTTATACAAACAAACAAACAAGCAAACAAACAAACGGAAGTTGCCTTTTATGTATATATATATATATATATATATATATATATATATATATATATATATATATATATATATATATATATATATATATATATATATATATATATATATATATATAATATATATATATATATATATATATATATATATATATATTACCTTATTTCGGTAAAAATATAAATAACCAGTTAAGTCAAATGTTTTAAAATAGTTTGGTGCCATGTAAAAAAAAAGAAACTGTTTTAATTATTCTTAGACATGTATTCTTATTGATAAGTAATGTTTAAAAACATTTACTGCTTAAATAATAAGATATATTGAGTTACTAAGTTAATCATTTCAATATGTTTTATTAAAAATTTAATATCGAATTAAATTTCTTGAAAAAAAAAGCTGTATTACAATGCACATATATAAAAACTTTACTGTTTTTTACAGGCCCTCCCATCGGCTACCCAACCCCAGGCTACGGCGATCGCTTTGGCCCCCGATTTGGCGGTGGCATGGACCGACCGTATGGCGTTGAGCGATCTTTCGAGCAGAGGCCATACCCAGACCGCATGAGGCCATACCCAGACCCATACGAAAGGCGCCCCCCACCCATGGCTCCCCCCTCCCAAGATAACTACATGTATTACAGGAGACCGTATGAAGGAGGGTATGGCTATACCCGACGATCGCCCCCTAATATACCCCCACAGGCACCTAGCAGGTAATGGGATTTTTTCTGTTTAGGAGGAGTTGTATGTGGTTTAAGTGTTTGATGATACCCCTGGTGCTGGGTCTTGGGAATTGATTTATATTTTGTGATTAAATATGGTTTGGGGGTTAATAATTTATGTGCTAAATAAGTTTCAGTAATATAATTTTGATGTACTGAACAAGAGAACTAATTAGTAGTTGATAAATTTCAAGTTATTGGAATTAAAGGAGTAGTGATATTATTCTTTTTAATTTAAATCGGAAGATTTTAATTTATGAAAATAGTAAAATTTTTGTATATTTATATAAGTTAAAAAAATTAAGTATTTGATATTTTGGCTTGAGCTGTCAAAAAGAAAGTTTTAATTCATATACATTTTTCTGTTCTATTAATTTTATTTGTTAACTATTGTCAACTACATTTTTATGTATGTACAGTAAAACCTCGATTATCCAATCTAATTGGGACTGGAGGTACGTCAGAAAATCGAAAATTCCGCATAATAGAGAATTTTCATTAAATAGTAAAACTTCTAGTACAGAAGTCCGCGGCTCAAAAACCTTTTGTTTTATTGTAGATATCACTTGCAAGGCTGGGCTGTTACTTGTTTAAATGTAACTCGTTACAATTACTTTTCGTAAAAAGTAACTAATTACCTGTAAAATTATAATTTCCAAAAGTAACAAATTACAATTACTTTTAAGATTACTTTTTAAGACAAAATTTCATATTTACAAATGTTTTGAAAAATAAAGTATAAACGAATAATTTTTTTTTTCTAAAATCGGCTTTATTAAACAGTTAGTAGGAAATCTACTTATTGGGGTACAACAAAAGCTGCATCTCAAAATTTTTGTCGCTTACACAGCTACGATTGGGTCGGAGACATAAACCACCAGAACTAACCTTTCAACAGCCGTACTGGCTGATAAGGGGGTATTATATTTTATGAACATGCTTTTAATTGTTAGTAGGGTACAGAATAGTCATATTATGGTTGTTACTTTCTTAAGATGTAGACAACTCAAAATCGGCTTCGGCGGAAGGATGTCTAGTTTTTACATTCTCAAAACAATCATCATCACTGCTAGATGATTGTTTAATCACTGCAATCAGTAGGGAATGTTTCATTTTTGTGTTAACAATATTTCTCCTCTTAGCAAAGAGTATGTGAAAGTCTTTTTATTTTGTTTTTTTAAAGCATTTTTTTTGTTTTGGACATTTATTAGAGTGTTAATGATAAAATTAATGAAAGTAACGCGTTACTGTAACAAAGATTACTTTTTCAAAAATTATGTAACGAATTACTGGGTTCTCAAATGTATCGAATTTCCTATAAGATTACTGTAAAAAGTAATTATTACAAGTAACGCGTTACCGCCCAGCCCTGATCACTTGTATATTGTCTCACAATTTTGGCCGATTCTGGGATTTTTTCGAAAATTTAGGATTGCTATTAATTCACTGTTACTTTTTTGAGTTGCCGAAGTTTTAATATCTTAAAATAACCACAGTTTCCCGATTTCATAAACGCCGGAATCTCCCGATTAAAGAATCGACAGAGTGGTCGGTTAACGGATAGTTCCGGATAAAAGAGGGATGGATAATCGAGGTTTCACTGTAGTTGTTAATGTTGGGGTAAGTAAGTGTTTAAGCTAAGATGTGGGAATATCATTAATATAACTTTTATTTTTCAGATATGACTTCACCCAGGATCCGTAAGTGTTTATCTTATTTATTATATATAATCTATTAATCTTTTATTTATTATTTTGCTAAAGTGCTCTCTTAAATACAGTCACTTCTTTTTATTGGGTTCATTCAATAGAATTGTTTTGGTAAAAAGATTTTACTTAGGGCTGAAAATGTAAGTATTTAAATTTCATTACAAAGAACATGTTTAACTGAACATAATAAATAAATTACAAAAAAATCTAACAAAAATTAAAAACCTTTTTTTAAAATTTCATCTTTTCCCAGTAATTAGAATATCATATATTGCAAAAATAACTTCCAAGCAAGATGAATTCAGTAGCAAGAAACATATTGTTCTGAAAATAAAATATCAATGTAATTAAAAATTTTTGGTAAAACAAATTTTACTAAAAAAAATCCTTTTCGTATCAAATATTTTACATTGTCATTAATTGGCTAGACATGATTTAAAATTCGTAATCGTGAAATACTAAATTTTTTAAGTTATCTGCAACCTACTTTTTTAGAGTTACAGTATCGTTTGCTAACTAACGTTTAACGTTGTAAAAGAGAAATTTATCAATTTTTGTTTAAACAAAAAAATATGTAAAAAGCGCATTAGAAGCATACTAACTTTTGAAAGAATATCATCTAATTTTTTTGTGTGCAAGAGGAACGCATACTCGTCTAGTTGTAATGCAAAAAATCAACATTTGATTAATTTTAAAAACAAAGTTTTTAAAAACAGTTTTTTTAAAAAAACAATTAGCAAATTTTTTATTGAACCAATTAGTTTTTTCAATAAAATTAACCTTCAAATTAAAAGAAAAAGCTTATAATTTGTGTTAACAACAAACAAACCAATTCTAAGATACTCACATGACTCGATTCTAGATGAACTCAATTCTAAAATGACCCATATTTTCTATTGACTACATGTAATGCTAAACAAAGGTTTCCATTTTTTCCTTTAAAGCACTTTTGCGTCGGATCGTGTAACTGGCGCCACTCGACGCGCGCCGGTGTTTTAACGGAGGCAGACCGATCGCGCGAAACCTACGGTGGTTGGATCTCGCGTGCAAACAAGGAAGCCAACCCTACGAACGTGTGCAAGCATTCAAGACTTCACTTTTTATTTCTTTAAACTAATAGCTGTCTTTTCATGTATCATTGATGAACTTTTACGTATCGTTTCTGGTAAGCGCGACAAATGCGGACGCGCCACTTTCGTTTTGTGCAAGATTACACATTTTTGCTAGCGTGTCATATCTGTAAACTTGATTAGATTTGAATAAAATGTCGGTTAACGTATATCGGAGTTATTTTTTCTTGTCAGCGGATGATTTTTATGACAGAATTTAAAGAACCGATGCTCGTTCATGGTAAGGTATAAGATTTCTATTTTATTAAGTGATTTTTTCTTTGTCGAAAAAACATGCAACTTGGAATTGCTGAATTGAATTATAAAATTAAAGTATATAGATTTGTTTTACTCTTTAAACTCTAGTAGGAAATGTTTCTTAGGTTAATATATGCAGTTTATGCATAGCCAAATAGGAGCTAAAAAGCTTATTTGCGTATTCGAACATAGATCAAGTTTTTAAAAAATCCACTGTATAAATCCACTATTTATTAGGAATTAGGATATTTTAAATTGATTTCGGTGTAGACTAATGTTATTCAATATTAAATCATAAACTAGGGAATAGTAGTTCTGAAACAATTATTTTTTTATTTAACCTGCAAACTGCAAAGAAAACAATCACCATCTCTTTCGTTTACTGAGGCAAGGTCAATTTCTAGTCTGGCAATCAAGATGAGTGGTAGATATAAAATAAAATTCCTAAGAATTAGCTTTCCATATCTGAGGCTGCAGAAAATAAGATTGGCACCACCAGTTGGTTGTCTTCTTAAACAAAAAGTTGTCTTCTGAGCAAATTTAAAACATTGGCGTTTTTAAGAAAAAATAGAAAAGTTCTTTTTTGTATATTGGAATGTTTTTCTTTATAAATAACCATTTTGATAAAAGAAAATCTCTAGGAATTGCTTCCCAACAAATAAGAAATGGGTTTTTTCACGAGTTACTGGAAGATTTTGGTCAAATTGATAGACAGTTTGAAATCCCTAAATTTCCCTTTTTGAAAAACTATGTCCTAACGAGGTTGTATTGGTATGGGGGGTTTATCCTGTTTTAAAGTGGTAAAAAAAAATCGTGCACATTTGATAGCCTTTTCATGTAAAACATGAAGGTTTCCCACTAAGTTTTGTAACAGAAGTTAATTAACAAGGTATTTTTAAAAACTATAAATTGTATACAATTATAATACAGTACCCCCTCGCTATATCACACATAAAATCTAGTCTCTAAATGTTTTCTTAATTTTAAAATGGTAAATTTCATTTCATTTGCAAGCTACAAATAAGCAGTTCTTATGCTTTCAAAGAAGAGTTGGTCTTTCAGAAAAATTTGAACTAGATAGGTGCAATAAAAATATAAACTTCTAATAAATGATTGCTGATCATCTAGGAGTTTTATCAAACATTGATAGAGAATAATTAAGATTGTTTAAAATATAATATACATGCACTATTAGGAAAACTTCTATTGTAATTGGTAAAAGACGATAACCCAGACAAGGTGTTTTTTTTATTTAAGGAACAATGATCATTTTTAGAGTTCTTATATCAAGCACTATTATTCATTCAAGTTAAGGTTTAAATCTTGTCAGAAAAATCTGTTAAATACGACCATAACTGAAATTGTGCGTTGTTGGAATTAAAAAAATAATAAGGAAATGTTAAAATTATACTAAGTAAATAATATAACTCCTGTCTGATAAAATTTGTTGTATCTATTTACCTTAATTTAACAAAATTAACTTTTATGTGTGACTTATAAAAAAACATGCAATATAATGAGAGGTTACTGTATAACGCGTTATAATGAGGGTTGTTACTATTGCCATTATATACTTCACTATTGTACAATGACCAGGATTTAGGTCTCTAATGCAATTGTAAGTTGGTTAAGAGCCTATGGTGAGGCATATGGATTCATTCCCTATACAAACTCAATTTAGCGGTTTTGTAGTCTTTCAAAAAAGACAAACAATAATATTAAACTTCAAACATTTTATTCTGCATGCAGAGAAGTTTAAAGTTAAAACAGCTTAATAACATAAGAAGGTTAAAGTTTTCATGGTTTATTATTAATGCATTGGTGGTGCTCATTAAACAAAGAGGCAGGGAAAATGCATGCTACATATTATTTGAAATATAATAGTTTTTCTTCTAAATTAATGGGGGCTGGGGAGCCCAGTCGGTTAGGCACTCGCCTAGCATGCGAAAGGTCCCAGGTAAAAGGTCCGGGCATCGCCAAAATAACTGCTGACCTATAAACGGCCTGTGCAGCCAAAAATGTCAGACGAATAATACCCCGTGTAGAGGGAGTGCACGTTAAATATGCTCCAAAGTCCCAAGGCTGCGTACGATGTCGCCCTTAACGATTGAGTTGGGTGCCTACTCGGGTGTCGGCTCGTCACTTGACTGTGGTTCTAAAATACGACGCCCGTCGCCAATAGCCCTCGTGTAGCTCTAGTGCGACGATATTTTAAACTAAACTTCTAAATTAATGGTATATAAATGTCATTCCTTTTTTTTAACAAGTGGTCCCTTACTAAAATTCAATTATTATTGTTTGTTAATACCAATTTACTCTGAAACATAGTAGCATAACATTCAAAGTAGTTCTAGAAGAAAGCATTCTGTTATGGTATATAGTCCTGCCCTCTCATGATATATTCCTTGTAATGCATGTTGGCTTAAGTGCGAACTTGTGGTTAGGCCTCGTCACTTGAATTAAGTCAAGAGGCTCATCGCCAATAATCTTTGTGTAGTTCTAATGTAGTGTTAATTTAACAATGAATACTATTTGAACTGGTTCAGGCTCTTATCCAGGTATGGTTTAAAAAAAAATATTAATTAGAAAAGAGTGTAAGAGCCGAGATTGATTTGACCACAAAACAGTCTAATGAAATTGCCTGATTTTTATTGACGAAAAATAGTAATGCCATTTTCACAAGTTTTTATCAGTTGTATTAGTTGTGAAAGTTTCATTTTTGAATTATTAAGTTCGGTTAATTTCCTTAACTTTGTCTTATGTCTGATAATCTCTACTAAATAAAAGAAAATAAATCTTTGAGTGGTTTTGCTTATTAACAAATCTAAGTTTATAGTCTGAAAACTAATAAAAATAAGGTGACGGTTTTCATAATTAATTTTGAGGTCTTTAAAAGTGCTTATTTTTTTTATAGTGCTAAATAATTGAGGTACCGGGACATGTCTGTTTTGTTTCAATAATTTTTTTAAGTGCATGTGAAGCTATTTATTTTATGCCTCTATTAGATTGACTTATCACAAAACTAGAAGAATATAATGCTCATTGAAAGAAAAAAGGAAGACAGAAGAAAATGCTGCTTTTGAAATTAAAACAAATTTCATTAGAATTTGCTGAATTTTTCTAATACTTTTCATAACAAATATTTCATATTCGAATATAAATGAAGCTTATCTTTATCTCTTAATGTTTCACTTTACGAAATGTAGTTTGCTTTAAAAATTAAAATAGTAGTACCTCTATTTAAATGACATCTTAATTTTTAAAAAAAGTATTCTAATGTATTTTCTATCTACTCAATGTTTGAATAAAATTGCCAAATCCATCTTCCCAACTAGTGTGGGATAGTCTTTCTCTATGGATGGATTAAACAAAATTTATTGAGTAATATAAACTTTATAAAATTGACTATCTTGACATTAATTTACTTTCTTAGCAGAAATATTACTATTTTAAAGTGATAAATATTTTAAATATTTAGTTTTTAATTTCTCTTAGCATTTTTAAAAACTTGATTTTTTTAATGTAGTAATACTTTACTATTAAACTTGAAAATATGATGGCATTAAAGATATACATTAAAAAAATTTTATGAATTACAATTGAATTTGTTGGATATGTTAATATTTTATTTCGTTTATTTGCAGGTATTCATTTTGATGGTGTTAGTCTATTTATTTTTTGATGTGTACGTCAGATGGCATCATTTTTTCTCATTCCTTTGCCAGTATTTTTCTATTCATAAGAAGGTGGGTTATTTATATTTAAAAATATTTTCCTTTAATAATAGCATAACATATGATTATGGTCATAAAAATATGATTATACAAAAAAAAAAGCTTCTGAATGTCTTTTGGCTTGCTGGACCGAAAAGTTGATAAGTAAAAAAATACTACATATACAATTTTATTAGCTTTGCACAAAGTAATTAATTTCCCTTATTACAAAACCATTAGTTTTTAAAAAAAATATTTAGTATATTTTTAGTTTTTTTAGATTAAATTTAATCTGTTTAATACAGTTTGCTTTGTAATAATGTTTATATGGTAAGTTCCATATAACCTTTTACCCACAATTCATATATTATATTTAAAGTAAACATTTTTTTTAAAATTTATAGCATTTTTCATTTGTAAACAATAAATTAAAAATAATTAAAACAGTTTCCTCTTTTTTATCTTTGTGAATAATCAATGATTTTAACAATCATAATAGCAATCTTTAACCTCTTTTTAAAAGTATTTATATTACTTTCTCTTTTTAGGATTTCAGCAATATGAACAAAATATTCAAGCTATTTAGAAATATTTTGTAAACATTTATACAAGTTTTATTTAATGTCAGTCCTTTTTGTAATGCATGGCAATGAAATGCACTATGCTTTTTGGCAATAAATTCTTTTATATTTGTTTTACTTGTAGTTGTTATTGATTTACGGTTTATATAAAGTCCTAGTAAAAAAACGACTTGGTCCACTATCGTTACTTTATCAGAATTTTGTTTGTAAATCTGTGTTGTCATATCTCAAAATCATTGAGTGGTATCTTTGTTTACTTATTTGTTTAGAATCTATGATGAACTTTTAATTGAATCGGTTGTTTTATTAAGGAAAACATTAAAAAATACAATTTTCGGGAAGTAGATAAACATTTCTAAATCCGTTACTTCTAGATATTTTCTTAAAATTTTTTAATGATGTACATTTATGCTAATTCATTGCATTATTTACTCAATACTTTAGACTAGCTGTTTTAAATTTTTGAAAAAAATTACTTTAAAGTGGAAAGTTGTGGAGTTCCTTATTCAAAGTGTTAATGCCATTTTGTAATTCCAAAACTTAGATATGATCAATTAAAAAAATTTATCAGATGTTTCTTTTTGTAATTGGTAGTTAAAATATCAAAGAATTCAATATTTATGCTGAATAAGTATTATTGTTTTGAGAAACACAGTTTCATATTACGTTTTAAATTAATAAAATAATAAATTAAGTCGTCTAAAATATTACAAAAATTATCAAAAACCAAGAGGAAAATAATCTTCTTCATTGCAATTATACTTTAGGCCATTGCTGGTCTTCGTCTTTTCGGCAATGAATTCGAATTACTTGAAAAACGATACTCCTAGGATCCTTACTATGTTCCAGATTCATTTCCTGCCGCTTCTTGTAAACAATCCAGGAGTCAAATAACCTATGGTTCAGATTTTCAGTTTCAGCCTTTGCCGCTTTTCTTGTAAACAAATCCCCGTCGCGGAAAAATACTATCGCAAAAGACATTCTCAGAGAGCCGTTAAAGTTATTAAATTCAAATTATCACAAAATCGTTCCAAAGAACCTAGATCAAAAATATTTGGCATGGATATCCGTTTTATGAGTATCAAAAGGTATGCATAGTCATTTTTTACTTTAAATTTGCCTTTGCTGAGATATTTTCAGATAGGTCTTTCTTTCGCGTACAAATTTGAACGATTTTGTTCGCGAAAGAAAGACCTATCTGAAAAAATCTCAGCAAAGGCAAATTTAAAGTAAAAAATGACGATGCATACCTTTTGATACTGATAAAACTGATATCCATGCCAAATATTTTTGATCTAGGTTCATTTGGAACGATTTTGTGCTAATTCGAATTTTTACCAAAACTTTAAACGGCTCTTATGAAGTGTCATGCTGCTGCAACATGAACTAAATGAAAATATAGAATTTTCATTAATAAAAGTTTTTTGTATTAATTTATGGCCGAAATGATCAATAGTGATTAGTCCCAAATGAAAAGAACCAGCAGGTAGATTGTCTTGTTAGCTTCCACACTACGTTTATAACGTAAAAAGTGGAAGGTATTATAATCGTTCAGTCCGTCTGTCTGTCTGTCACCCACTTTCACAGAAAGAACCACAAGTCCCACAGACAAGTGGGATACGTCATTTTAAAGCAAAAAATCAGATTAGGCTACATTCCAAATTTCATTAAAAAATTTAAATTAGAAGTTTATTTAAAATTTAAATAACTAATTTTTTTTTATCTACATTGAAATAACATGCAAATTCTATTTTTATTCATATTTTCACTGTTGTCATCCACAAGTCCCACAGACAAGTGGGATACGTCATTTTGAAGCAAAAAATCAGATTAGGCTACATGCCAAATTTCATTAAAAAATTTAAACTAGAACCTTATTTAAAATTTAAATAACTAAAAATTTAATCTGCATTGAAATAACATGCAAATTCCATTTTTATTCAATATTTTCACCGTTGCCATTTCGTTAAACGTACGAGAAACTTTTGTTAAAATAAAAATACACTTTTGAAAAAATATTTATTTATGTGATATAATTCGGTTTGGATTGTTGTATTATCACAATAGAGTTCTTTTAATGGTTCTATATATATATATGTATGTAGAAAGATGCATAGAGAATTGGCATAAAAAAATATGCTAAGTTTCGCTTTTATTTTTAAAGCATCAATTGTACAAATTATAAATTTTTTGAACTGTAAATTAATTTAACAAACTATAAATAAGTGAATTTTCGAAAGAAATGTAAATGGGAAATTGTGGCGACAAAAATATTTATTAAAAAAGATTACATCATTATTCTTCGAACTTCAAACAAATTTAGCAAACGATAAAGTCTAATTATTAAATCTGAGAAAGAGGATTAATGAAAATAGTTAATTTTGGCGTTTAAAACTTTGAATTACAAATCGCTAAAGGCCCTGTTTTTATTAGAGTTAAATCACATTTGCCATTCGCAACAATCGCTCGAGAAACTTTAATTCTTTTAGACAATAAATTAAAATAAATTTATTTTTACGACATCGATCCGTTTGAAATGACGTCAAATATATTTCACTACGGAATCCTTGTATGTTGATATGAAATGTTTTCATTCTATTTAAAAGCGAGGAATATGACATATTTATTCTTTAAAATATAAATTAATTTTTGCAAACGATAAGAAATAATTATTGAATTTTCGAAATAAAATAAATGAAACTAGCAAAATTTAGCTTGTAAATGTTAAATATAGAATTAATGTTGTGTTTGGCGCGTTTTTTCCTGTTAAACACAAATATGTGGAAGCGAGTTAAGTGACAGATTCTGTTACAAACCTACTTGTTTTTCATTCCATACTACCTGCTGGTTCTTTTCATTTGGGACTAATCACTATTCATAATTTCGGCCATAAATAAATACAAAAAAACTTTTATTAATGAAAATTCTATATTTTCATTTAGTTCATGTTGCAGCAGCATGACACTTCATAAGAGCAGCAGCATGACAGAAGACCGGTCCTAAAAAGTTTGTTGCTAAATTCCTTCTAAATATTAAGGAAACATACTTATGAAGAATACTCGTTTACTTAATGCATTTTTATAATCTAATATTATATTGATCAACAATAAGAATTTTTTTAAAAATTAAATTTAACAAAAAACTTGTTTAACCAATTTAATGAAGTTTATGTAATAAGGTTTATCTCTTATCATGTAATTACGATATTATTTAAAGTCATGTTTATTTTTATAATTTAATATATTCAATGATTGAAATCATAATAGTTTGTTTATATAAAAAAATAGGTGCTATGAAACGAATCACTTTTACAAAATCAGGACTTACAAAATATAAGAAATGATATCCACATTTTTCTACAAAAACCTTTCAATCTGAATTTTTACTATGTATCATGTTTAAAATTAAAACAAAAATAAATTTTGAAGCATTATTAATTAATTTTCATTAAGCATTATTAATTATTAAAATTAATTTTCAGGGGTAATTCATCGACAGATGTCGGTCCGGATCAGAAATATGAAAAATAGGTATCTGGACATACCTTTCTAACAAAAAATAATTTTTGAGTTCTGATGGATAGAACCGAATTTGGATGAGGTGGGGGTACAGACGGACATCAACAAGTTAATACATTTTAATTAAAAATAATTCTTTCGAATGAAGAAAATGGAAGAAAATTGAAAATGCCATAAACTAATTTTAAATTGGTTTGCACTCTGACGTTTCTTGTTAATGTCTTGAATTTGATACATAGCTATACCTTGTCTATCTAGAATGCGAGCCTCGAAAGCATTTTCCTCCCCCATCCTCGCATGTGGTTTTCTTCGAAACGGCGTGAGCATGTGTTTTCCCCACCCTACTTGGGTTTGAACTGTTCGTATTGTTAACCTCAACAGAACCTCAAACGCGTTAGGTTTAGAAAGCGATGCTCCCCCCGTTTCCTAGAAAACCAAGCGAAGGGATGGGGGAAGAAAGTCTTTTCGAAGCTCGCATAGTAAATAGATAGACTTATAGCTTAATAAACACATTATAACACTGATAACGGATGTACACTTAATAACTGTGACTTGTAAATTATATACGTATGGTTTCCTGATTCAGTTTTCTAATCAAGATTCCTGATACCCGAATGCAAAGTTAGCACACAAAATGTTCAATAATGAACATCTTCGTACGTTTTCTCCGTTCGAAAAAATAAACTTGGTGTTGTTTAGGATACAAACCAGTGCGTTCGGGTCAGTTAGACGGAAAACGCCGAACCACGCCATCCAGAACGTAGTGCTCGCACACAATAGAAAAGTACAGGGGAAAAACCCCTTCATCGACAGGGAATCTGTCCGTATTGAGGTCTGCTTGGCGAGTAGGTGGCGATCGGGAAACAGGTTTCTCACTTGTTTCTTCTTCCACGGTTCAAGCGTCAGACTATTGTCTGGCTTGAATCTCGATCATAGACACAGTAAACCCGTGCGCCGCGTGATAAGAACCAAGGCAAAACTGGTTTCTTCACACCAGTTTAGGCGATGACTTGATGCAGGCAGATTCAAAGGCGATGAATGGGTTCTTCTCCTGTACTCTTCAATTATTAGAGGCTGTAAATGGAAACGAATGGAAATTTTCGTTGTGAACCGTGACAGCCGACCCTGCTCTGTGTAGAATGGTGTACCATGCTATTATAAAAGCGTCACTCAAGTGACTCGCACTGATATAAAATATTCCTAATAAAAAAACAAGTAGGTTTGTAACAGAATCTGTCACTTAACACGCTTCCACACAACAGTTGTGTTTAACAGGTAAAAAGGCGCCAAACACAGCATTAATTCTATGTTAAAAAATTTTATGCTAAATTTGGCTAGTTTCATTAAAATTTTCTTTCGAAAATTCAATAATTATTACTTATCGTTTCCAAAAATTAATCTATATTTTAAAGAATAAATATGTAATATTCCTCGCTTTTTAAATAGAAAGAAAGTATTTCATATCAACATACGAAGAATCTCGTAGTGAAATATATTTGACGTCATTTCCAACTGATCGATTTCGCAAAAATAAATTTATTTTTAATTTATTATTGTCTAAAAGAATTGAAGTTTCTCGAGCGATTGTTGCGAAGGGCAATGGTGATTTAATTCTAATAAAAATGGCTTCCTATGCTTTTTAAATGAGCATTAAATTTTGCAGTTTTTTTTACATAATTGAAGTACTTCGAATTCGAATTATTTTATGAATTTTTCAATGTATTCTAATTTTCGATGCACTGCATTTTTTGACGTATCACACTTGTCCGTAGTATTTGTAGTTTGGGGGTATGAAAGTGGGTGACGGACAGACAGACGGACTGAACAATTATAATACCTTCCACTTTTTACGTTATAAACGTAATGTGGAAGCTAAAAAATCGAGTATCTGAAGTAGTATCGCGTTATTCTCGTCGGAACCATTAATCATGATTAAGGAAACAGAACCAAGAAACCGTACTTATGCGACCAGCCTATATGAGTAATCTAAATCTGTCTCTTAGATTAGTTAAATGTAACTTAATTTTTATTTTAAAAAAAGTAAATGAACTTTCAAAAAGGGATACTTTATACGTAAAGCAAATTTAAGCTTTTTTTTTAAAATTAGCACTTAGTAATTTTCGGTAAAATCAAAGAGCACTAATAATCTCGGAATGTACCCATTAGGGGAATTTTTTATGCTATCATATAATTTATCAAATATTTCCTGAAAATGTGTTTACAGAAAATAAAGTAGCAATTTTTAAACTATTTTATTTAGTATATACAACTGTTTTTAATAACAAATTTATTTCGTATCCGAATAATAAAGTTGTGTAATGAGAAGGAGATTTTGTGGTGTGTTTCTATTTAACATATAGTACGATAACACTATAAAATTTTAAAACTGTTAAATATTAAACAAAATTAAATTTTTTTATGAAACATGTTAGTGATGTATATCAAATTAAAACCTTCAAAATTTAAAAATTAGAAAGTTGACATTTAGCAGAAAAGTGATACATTAATACGAGTAAAAATATTTTCTAAGCCACATTTCTCCGGCTGTATTGAATATTTTTAAAACGTTTTTTTATATGATAAATGTAGCTGACTTTCAAGGCACTATAATTCCACTTTTTGAAATTGATTCGAATATTTTTTTGTAAATTTTCAATAAATAGTTTTACACAAAATATTCGAACCTATTTTAAAAAAATGGGATTATAGAGACCAGTAAGTCTGCTGCATTTATCATAAAAAAAATCACAGTGGCTTAAAAATGTGGCCTAGAAAATATTTTTTCCCTATAGGATTGACACAGAGGCACTTTGGTTTGGAGACCTTCGGTCAATCGGGCTTATTAATCGGCCTTAATCGGCCTTTAACCCATTCGCTGCGGATTCCAGAGCCTTAACCCATCCCGCGATTTTCTCGATGAACGTAGAAATAGTACTGCTGTGACGACAATTCACTTACCAAACACTCAATAACTGCAAACAATAAGAAAGTATACTAACTATAGATTATTTTAGGACTAAAATGGTAATAGTTATTTATGCAACTAGTGTGAAAAGTAAGGCTTTTTTTAAACGAGTTGAATAAATTATTTCACAAGCGAGGTACGAGCGAGTGAAATATATTCACGAGTTTAAAAAATGCTATTTTCGACGTGTTATCATACACTATTTTTTTTATAATAACGTGCATAAAAAGTATTTATTAAATTGGCATTGAAAATTAACCAGGCAAAAAGTAAATTCTCTTTTGAAGAAAAAACGAAAACGTTGGTGCAGCTAAATATGGATTAAGAATTAGAAATGTTATTTTGTTATGTTTTTTTTTTATGAAACCATTGAGTTTTAAAGATACTTTTGCTCGTATTGCTTATCCATTTTTTTATTATCACGTTCAAATGATTTGAACGTGATTATTTATATTAATGATTATTTTAAAATCACGTGCAAAAAGTATTTCTTAGATTGGCATTGGAAATAAGACGCCAAATAAAGAATCACGTTCAAATGAAGAATTTTACACCAATCAAAAAGCAGCCAAATAAAATATCACGCTCAAATAAAGAATTTTACACCAATCAGATGCTCTTATTTACTTTGTCGCACTAGTGCGTAAAAGTAACTTTGAAACACGATTTCGTTAAAAGCATCACTTTTGCAACGATTATTGGTTTAAAAAAGTTAGTTTTTTTACACGATATTATAAAAATTATATTTCACATTATAAGAATTAATTTGTAATTATTTTATGATTGTAAAAGGATACTAAAGGCTAGACTAAAATATTTCAATGAACGATGGAGCGAGCGAAGCGATCCAAAGGGACTGCACAAGCAGTTTCCGGGGGTTGGCGAGCGATAGCGAGAAGGGGGCGTGCCCCCTGGTATTCTTATAAAACACTTACGCAGTGCCACTTTTCCTTGACATAATGTAGTGTTTCACACTCCGTCAACTTGTACAGTGGGTTAAAGATTAATTATATTTGTGTGTAATGTGATTTATAATGAGATAAGCTTGTAACTTTATTTGCACAATTTCATACTGGGCTTGAAGTGAAAAAGTTTAGTACTTTTATTTCCTTTTGATTGGAATGGCGGAGTTTAACTTTTTACTGGATAGTATTTACGGATATAATTTACTTTACGGATTTCGCGTTTCGGAGGGGATATATTTCACCGTACTCAGAAAACTGAAGCTTCTTCCAATAATTTAACATGTTAAAGCGAAATTTTTTTCTAAGTATTGTGTGTCCTTACCAATACCAATAACTTTCATTTCTTTGGCATCGGTATTCAGAGAAGATGTCACAGGAAAAAAAAGTTTGAAAGGATAATAAATTTGGTAATCCCGTTCGAACGGTCAGAGACCCTGCGCGAAGGAAAGATTCCAAGTAGTTCCGTAAGGCACAGAGGGCGCTGTCGTCGTATCGATCCGCCTGCGTCTGCCATCCTCGAAACCTTTAAGCACTTCTTCGATTGCCGAAACCCAGTGGCGAGCCCCTTTCGAAGCCCCTGGACCTAAAAATATTATTTTTCTGGGACCTAACACCAAATATCGTTACCTGGACCTCGAAACGACAAGAACCTCGTCACGCAGCTTGGTGGAAACGAGTCGCGCGCAAGAAGAAGCGGACACTTTAATTCCAGAAGAAGAATTCAAGAAAATCGTCTGCTTCTACTTTCGAATTTTAGTTTCGCGGGTCTTATTTATTTTGTGTGTGTGTGCAAAAAAAAGTGACGTGTGTGTGTGGATGGAATGATCTACTTTACCTAGAGGGGTGCAACTCTTGTGTAAGGTGAGTTTAGATGTTTTATTATTAATATTGTTATTTTAGTGGGGGGAGCCTGTGTTTGTTTATTCATGTGGCCACGATTGATCGAACCATGGTCGTAGATCGAAGTTTGGAAGCATTGCTCCTTTGCTTCGGATCGTGCATGGATTGGTGCATGGTGTTTTCGCGCCTGCTCGGAGAGTTTACGATTGGGCAAGTTTGTAGTGGCTTAGTAGTAGAAGTGACATTTTTACTACGGAGCAAGGTCACAGTTAGCGAGCCGTCCGCTCGGTTCATTGATTCGAACTTTTAAAATAACTTTTAGAAGTGGAAAAAAGTTAAGCAAACGTTTTTGTAGCGTCATAAATTTGAAAGCTAAGGGAAATCCTTAATTGGTAAGTTATGTAACTTTCAATTAGATACTAAATGGAAAAGTTTTTAAAATTTTGTAACGGGAAATATTTGAATGAAATAAATGGATGGAATAATTTAAAAAATTTAAATGAATAGTTTTAGTTGATTCAGCTAAGAAATTAAGTTGACTTTTCGTAATATATTTCGTTTAATTGTGTATATAGTTTATGAAAAATAGAATTGATATAATTGAAATATGTGACAGTTCCATTCGTCTAGAGAAGCTTTACAATGACAGTTAATGTTGTTTAAAGTCTGAATAAAAGGTATAAAATAATTACATATGCTTATAAAAACTTATTTTATAACATTGTGTATGTTGCGAAAGTTAAATATTTATATTTTGAAAAGGACCAAAAAATGGTATTATGTATCCTAAAGATAATTATGTGTTGAAGAAAGTTATATTTCTGATGATCTTCATTAAGAATAATTTTTATTTATATATTAATATACCTGTATTTAAAAAAAAGAAAACGTTCAATGATGTTGTTTCTATAAGCTACATTCAATAAAGTTAATCATGAATTATTTAACTATTTAACTCATTAGATAATAGAAACAAAAAGGATTATACTCATTATATTAATTTATAATCAATTACTTATTGAAAAGGTTTTTTTTTGTGTTAATCTCACACATTTTTACTGGTTTTATTTTTGTATACCATAGTCTTAGTTAGAAGCCCTTTTTTTTTTTTTATAAAAACGTGTTTAGAATTTTATTTCTCTCATTGAAAATGTTAATGGAATATTGAAATATGTATTTTATTTAATCACAAATGTTTCCCCTAAAAAACGATTGAATTTATATCTGTAGAACTGTTTTTATTACTATATGACTTTCGTAGTTCGAAAGCCAACTTTCAGGCGCCAGTGATTTGGATTTTCCCCTTACACACATTCTTCGAAAAATAAACAAGGAGGAAAAAAACTAGAAATTGGGACTTTAAAAGTTTTTAGTAAGATCTTTTGGAGTAAATATATTTATGTAGTGACCGCTGGTTAATGGGACCACAGGTTTATTAAATCAACTGCTTTGTTGAATTTAGTAATACAAAGATTATAAGAGCGGATTACAATTATTCTTTTTTAAAACAAAAATCGTCTACATTATTGAATCGATGGGGTTGTTTCACGTCGTGGATAGCAACAGATCCAACGGTTTGTTTTCATTTGTTGTCAGAATTACTTTTGTTTTGGTATTCTAAAATGAGTTTTCTAAGAATGTTTTACTTATTAAATTTTTTAAATTCCAACTTCTTGCTCTGCTGTTGGTTGTTCAAACCATTTGTTAAAGAAAGCTTGCATAGAAAGAAAAGTTTCTTTTCATCTATGACGGTCATTTTGAGAGTGAAACCGAAGCAGCCAATGAAATCGCAGTACGTAGAAAAATGATAACAAGATCGTTACATCATCTGAAACATTCCCATTCGCCGTGTAAATTAATTAAAAAATGGCTCAGTTCATTGATTCAAATTTTAAAATTATTTTAGAAGGGGAAATAAAAGAAGATAAATCATACTTATTTGCTGAATCAGAATTTAGAAAGCTATTTGAATTGTTAATTGCTAATTTATTTTCATTTTTAACTACTTGTTTAAAGTAAGTTTTAAAAAAAATATTTCCTAAGCAATTTATGTTAGAAAAGGTTAAATTTAAAAAAAAAAACTATATCATTTCAATAAAATTTTGATTTTTCGGGAAATCCTTGGTCATGATAAAAATAAGCCAAGCAAAAATAAAGGACCACGATAACTGTGTTAACAGTCTAAAACTTAACAGGTTAATAAACTTTACATTAAAACGCTATCTTTTATTTTTAAGACCTCTATTTTCTCACTCTCTTTAGAAAAAAAGTATAGTTTTTTTTGTATTGTACGTTGAGTCTCAAATGCATGAGGGTGGTTTGACTTACTAAAACTTCCGACACATTTGAAGAGCTGAGTGGAAGAACGTGCTAAGTGACATTTTTGAAAAAATTGAGATTTGTGTGTCAATGATCATGTTATTACCTGCTTTAAACATAACAGCTTTCAATTTTTTAGAAAACGTTCGATTTCGTATATTTTTCGCATACGAAGTTGGTAGGTGCACGCGTTTTCGTCACTTTTTCAATGGAAGAACGTGCTAAGGATCCATGGCATGTTTTTCCACCGAAATCGCCCGATTCCGGAACGATCGTTTAGTGGAAGAACGTGCTAAGTGACACGTTTGCGGAAAATGTTCAGACTTTCGCTTGCATTAATAGCAAAACAAATGGTTCTATTGTAGTTTTAATCAAAAAGAATTCAACAAAATGTAATTAATATTTCCTAATTAACTTTAATTATTAAATTTTTAAAAATTAAAAACTTTTAATTATTATAATCAATGAAATTAAATTTATATTGCGTAAAACTGGGTTTTGAGTGCATTTTGCAAAATAGGAAAAAAATTTGATTTTAAATTTAAACGGAGTTAAAGGTTTTAACATTTTATAAAATGTCGTCTGATTTTTATTGTAATAAACATAGATAATTTAGCAGCGAACAGATGGTATAAATAATACAAAGTTATACCTGCTCTATGGAGATGGCAGTTCGCGTAAAACAACATTGCACCGAACATTCAAAGCATCTGGTTTGTTTAAAAAAATGAATTATGGGTACAAAAATCGTTTTAAAGCCATTTTACGTTTGATCTCTAAAGCTATCGAACGCATTTTGTGCAATGTCCAAAACTCCTAAAATTATTAAAATGGAATTAAGAAGCAAGCGGAAAGCTGAATTTTTGCTTGAAAGTGTGAATAAAAGCTTATACGGTAAGTACAAATTAAATCAAGATATTGCTTTGTTATGTAAAACTAAAATATTTTTATAATAATTGATGTAAAAATAAAGTGACAAAGTATAAAACGTTATAAGTTCTTAATATTTATTAAACTATCGATGACTTTAAAAAAGTACTATGCATCACGATTGTAAAAATAAATTTTTAAACGATCATGTTCGACCGTTGTAGAAATGCAGTAAATTAAAGTAGCTTTCTTAAAATTGATTAAACCCTTAATTGAAAAGGAGAAAGGAAAACGTAAATAACCGTAGGATCTATATCTTGCCATACAACTTATTTTTACTTTTTTTTAATATCAAATTTTGTTTTTAAATTTGATTATTCTTATCTAAAAACTATTTAAAAATTTATTTTGCGAAAACTTACATCTTGCATTATAATCTATTTTTCTAAGTCTTTTAAATTTAATATTTATTAAATTCAAATGCATTTGTGTATCTTTTACTATCTTTTTGTATACTTTTTATTAAATTGATTTGTCTTATTATTATTCAAAGTATTTAGTTTATAATTTCAGTGATAATGGTATTTTATAAAAAATATTTTCAATTAAAAACTTACTCATCTAACATTAAGCAAGAAGTTCTAAAATAACTTATATAACCTACTTTCTTTTAACTTAAATACTCAAAGAAATCCTTATAGTAGGGACAGACGGACGAACAAAAAGTATAAGATAGGTGACTGATATCTTAAAAAAACTAGGGATGTGTAACACTATATATCAATATGCTCATTTAAAAGTTATATATAATATATATATATATATATATATATATATTATATATATATATATATATATATATATATATATATATATATATATATATATATATATATTATATATATATATATATATATATATATATATATATATATATATATATATATATATATATATATATATATATATATATATATATATATATATATATAATATATATATATATATATATATATATATATATATATATATATATATATATATATATATATATATATATATATATATATATATATATATATATATATATATATATATATATATATATATAATATATATATATATATATATATATATATATATATATATAATATATATATATATATATCTCTTATAAAGTATTTCCAATAACTTTCAAACCTAAAAAGTTCTATGGCAGCTACTGCACAATATTGTAGAAAACTTTATTTTGACGTCCGACTAGTACAGGGAACACGCGTGTATCAAATTAGAAGTCTGTATCTATTTTTGTTGTTCAGCAATACCTTTAAACCAAAAAAAAGTTTATAGCAGCTTTTACTTAGCAGCTTTACTTAATTTTCTCGAAAACCTTATTATGACGTCCAACAGCAACTAGGAACCCGTGTACTAAATTTGAAGTCCGTAGCTCTTTTATTTTAAACTGTAAAGTAGTTTCAGACAGACAGACGGATCAATGTAAAAAAAAACCCCAATTTTTTAGAATGAGCACCCTCCAAAACGTGTATAAAGCACAAAATCTTCATTTTGGATTATTGATCCCTATCGCGATAATTTTATTACCTTATATTTTATATTAGGCAATTGAAAGCAATAACTTTAAAAATTGGACGGGTACAAAGGAAGTTGGGAGGGAGTGTCATCTAATTTTTTACTTTCGAACAAAAAAAAAAATTTTCAAAATCAGGAACTTTGGATCGGAAATTGAAAGGGATATGGACGGACGGACAAAATGATGGACGGACAGGCAAACGATAAATAAGTATAAAAGAGATCTGTGAAGTCCGATCTTCCAAACATAAAAAGAATTTTGAAAATCGGAAGGTTAGTACAGAAATTATGAAACGTTTATGGATCAAATTTACCTAAAAAATGTCACTTAGCACGTTCTTCCACTAAGCGACTGGCCAAAATCTGAAGCCCTTCGGAGGAAGAACGTGCCAAGTGCATGAGGTGTCAAGCGCGTTTTGTAAATGACGCGTTATGGCGTAAATTACGGCTAAGCCAAAAACCACCAAGCATTTTGAAGAACCAAACTAAAATATCATGCAAAAAAAACTGTGATTTTGTGAATGACAGAAAAGTTGCAAACTAAAAACTTTGAAGCTCATTATCTCGTTTTCACCTTTTTGTTACTTAGCACGTTCTTCCACTAAGCTCTTAATTTGTTACAATGTCTAAAATTATTTTTAGATCTCTAACCTAAACATTTTCTTAATATTTCTATATTTAAATTAATTAGCCAGTTTTTATGTACACTTACTCTAATAATATTTTAGTATTCACTAAAACATTAACAAAGGCGGTGTATAATTATTTTAAGCCCAATAACTCCATTCTGATTTTTTTATAGCGATGCATCAATATATACAGACTTCTGTAATCCTTTCCACACTTAATGAGAAATTCAATTTAGAACGAACCTAAATTAAATTTCGAAAGAACGAATTAACGAACTTTTTTTAAAAAGGGACAGAGCAAGAAGTTGTTTAATTAATCAAAAGTTCTTAGCAATTAATTCACATCTATCTAGCAGACTTTCCCATCAACACGTAATACCTGAATCACTAAATGTAAGAAGGGGTCAAACCGAAGAAAGATTTTCGTACACGCTTTTTATTTCACTAAATTAATGAAATGAAGAAACGTAGTAGGAAACTCTCCAATGAACTTGACTCCTTTTTTAATACATTCGGAAGGAAAATATTGATATTTTTTTAAGTATGCTTGACGCTTCACGTAGCCACGAATGGACAAGCTAAATCAATACTGAATGATTGAGTAGTAGATTTATTTGTGAGGCGTAAGGAATAATTTAGTAAATTAATAAAGTTTCATTTCGGGATAACTAATACAACCCATCGATCAAATGTATTTTAAACGAGAATGTATATTGACACATGTCATTCGGTAAGTAATTTTCTTGCAAAACGTTGATGGTAACATATACTTAGGGAGGCCTCCAGTGGCTTAGTGGTAGTGAAACTGATGTTAGTCCCTGACCTATGGCATTGCTTTGCCATCGAGTACCGGATTGGGCGAGGTTGACTCATCCTTTCATTCCTTAAGTCGATCAATGAAATGAGGAGATTAGTTTAACATATAAGGGACTGAGCCAAGTTTTGACTCAATTTGATTCTCCCATTTTTCTTTGTTAACAATTACATTAGTCCACAAGTGTTCTTCATCATCATCATTGGCGCTACAGTCCCTGAAGGGCTTTAGCCTCCTTTAAGGTTTTTCTCCATTTCACCCTGTTAGACGACTTTTGCTTCCAGTTGGTAATTCCCCCAAGTCTTAAGATATTCTTCAACTTGGTCCATCCATCTGATTCTTGGTCTTCTTCTAGGTCTTGATCTGCTAGGATTTTCTTTCATGAATCTTCGGGTTGTTCTGTTAGACTCCATCCTTTCAACATGTCCTAGCCACTGGGCTCTTTTTTCTAATCATTGTGACAATATTCGATTCTTTGTATATTTCATATATTTCCCGTTTTGTTCTTATTCTCCATTCTCCATTATCACATACTACTCCAAAAACTTTTCTCAGTATCTTTCTCTCCCATGCTCTCAACAATTCTTCATCACTCTTTCTTAAAGTCCATGGTTCTGAGCCATATAAAACAATTGGTCTAATGACGACTCTGTAAACTAAAATTTTAAGCTTTCTGTATAAGTAGGGTGACCGTAGCAACTTTTGTAATGGTAATAGCATCTATTCCCTGCTGCCAACCCCAGAGCCCTTGGTCACGTAAGCTGAAATGGGCATGGCAGGCCATGGCCCACTGTTGCGCCGAGGAGATTAGTTTAACGAGTAAGGGACTGAGCCAAGTTCTGACTTAATTTTATTCTCCCATTTTTTTTGTTAACAATTCCATTAGTCCACAAGTGTTCTAGTCTAACGTTGAACCATTTTGAGCATGGTTCGTATTTTACATTTGTTTTAATTTAAAATATAATTGATTTGTAATTAAAGATTGAAACATTTGTTTTAATCTATAATTATAATAACACGTATGTCTAAGAAACAGTTTCAAAATGTCTCAGCGCATACTTGTACTTTGTAATGAATTCGTTATTTAACTTTTTTTTTACTGTCAAAAACTTTGATATTACGTCACTATAATTCTAATGTTTAAAATGTCTATTTAATTGAACGACAAGTCTGTGTATCACAAACATTTAACAAATGAGCAAATTGTAAAATATTTAGACTTCAACTTTGTTAAAAATAGATTTTACAGCAATACCATCTGTAATTAAGTTATCAAGAATCTTACAGTTTTTTGAAAGACAAATTATAATCTCCATGAATATCAATGCTTAGCTTCAAATCACAAAGCTCCTTATTTTTACCAAATTAAAAAAAAACACACACACAGAGTACTAAATTTTAAAGTAAAATATAATTTTGACTCAAAACAGCTCCTTGATTCTTCTTCTCTCTATCGTTATAATGACAGAATAAGACAGCAACACACAACAACAAAAAATATTTAACCCTTATTGAACAATTTTATTCTTTTGAGTGTGAAGTTTTAAGTAGACTTTTCTTGATGGTTGGTATTGCATTTGTTTCCGTCTCATAAGATATCTAAGTTTAATGTGCCGTGCCAATGTTATCATTGATCGAGTTACATGGATTGTGGAGTTATCTAATGGATTGTTTTTGAAGAAATAAATGCTCTGAGTAGTAAGATCTTTAGTGCTCATGGCTCAGTTATGGGTTCGGTTTAGAACTATCATTTTTTTTTCAAAGTCATCCTGTGAGCTCTTTTATTCTGTTTGAATAAATAATTACATCAATTTTATATTAGTTTCAGGAAAAACATATTTATTTGTTGTACCAAAAAGTATATTTTTTTGGTTTCAAAATACTATCCACTTTTGTATTGAGTTTAAAATACACTGCTTAAAACAATTAGGGGAACTCATGGTTTAAACCCTTTCACCCCCAATGATTCAATTTGGTATCATCAGCTTGCGATTTTTTTTTCTCTCACTATGTTGAGATCACACTTATTTATCGTTAGATGGAAGAATCATGTCTTTTGACGAATTAAATAATGTTGTTTTAATTAAATGAAAATATGAAAAACCTGGTAAAATAAAATTCACTCCCAAAAATTTTTATGAAATAAATTGTATTCTTAGACGTTTAATAATTGATTTTGCCTTTTTTTCAAATAAAGTTTTGAAAAAAGTATTGCTATAATTTATGCAAAAGTTATGATTCCAATATTTCCCCCTTAAATTTTATTTAAAAATTAAGATTTTCCCCCCTCTTTTTTACCATTTCATTCTGGATGCATAATGAATTTATTTCACAACTTTTAGATTTTTATAATAATAAATAAGAAGTTGAAACTAAAAGGGTAAACAAAAGTGCGCAAAGTGCTCCCCTAATTGTTTTGAGCAGTGTAGTTTGAACTAATCGAAATAATTAATAAATAGTAGTGACTATATTGTCAAATCATAACTTTTTAAAATTCACATTATTGTCTATAAAATTTAAAATAATTCTTAGTCTCTTTTAAAAAAATCGTTATAAAACCTTGTATATCTGCAGGTTCTGGGCTACCTTAAAGATAAGGTTTTTTTTAATCCGGGAGGAAAACATTTCAATTCTGTAGAACTTGCTTTTCTACGATATCACATTTGTAGTCAGAAACCCAACTTGCAGGCGGCGAATGGCAGATAACACAGGCCTATCAAAGTTCTTATTGATAATTTTTAGTTTGCGTTAATGAACGGTTCTTATGTATTTCTATTCAGTGACTGTGTATTTAACCAAATTATTTTAATTATATATTCTTCATCCATAAGGTAACTTTTTATAAGAAAAAAAATCAAGTAAAATATCATCTTTCTAAATCTTATAATTTTTGTTGTTAATAGTGTAGGAGCTTAAATGTTTGGATTCGTGTTTAGCGAATTCCTAAACATGCACTATAATAATAAATATAATTTAACCAAGTATTTTTTATGTTATTCCAACAAAAATGCATAGAATGTTAGATTATCTAAAAATGATAGGTGATACACCGAAAAAAATTCAGAAACGTTTCTGAATATATGGGGCAGATACGGTGCTGGTAATTTTAAAAAAAGTTTACGAGCATTTAGTTTAGTTTATTTTGAATTATCGTCGCACTAGAGCTACACGGGTCCAATTGGCGACGGGCGTCATATTTTAGAACCACAGTCAAGTGACGTGCCGACACCTGAGTAGGCACCCAACGCAACCGTTAAGGGCGACATCGTACGCAGCGTTGGGACTTTTTTTAACGTGAACTCCCTCTACACGAGGCATTATTCGTCGGACATTTTTGGCTGCATGGGCCGTTTATAGGCCGGCAGTTATTTTGGCGATGTCCGGACCCGAACCTGGGACCTTTCGCATGCTAGGCGAAAGCCTAACCGACTGGGCTCCCCAGCCCTTACGAGCATTTAGTAAACGTCTTTCTGTAATATTGAGAAACATTTTTAAACATTAAATTTTTTTGTTAGTTTTTTCCTGCGATTTTCCTGTATATATTCAATTCAGAGGATGATTGGAAGTAGGTGATATTTGAACCTTCGTACGTGATGGTTTAATCTCAAGGTCGAAGCCTTAAAGGCGAATCAGCCCGCTGGACCGCGGGTCTCCAAACCAAAGTGCCTCTGTGTTAAATCCAATGGAGAAAAAATATTTTCTAACCCTCATTTCTCCGGCTGTATTGAATATATTTACAAACGTTTTTTTAAAATGATAAATGTAGCTGACTTACAGGTCTCTATAATCCCACTTTTTCGAATTGGTTTGATTTTTTTTAATTTTCAATAAATAATCTTACACAAAATATTCGAGCCAATTTGTAAAAGCGGGATTATAGAGACTTTTGTCGTCAGGTACATTTATCATATGAAAAAAACCCGTTTGTAAAAATATTCAATACAGCCGGGAAAACGTGGCTTAGAAAATATTTTTTCTCCATTGTATTAATACAGAGGCACTTCGTTTTGGAGACCCACTGTTATTCGGGCTCATTCGCCCTTAACCACAAGTTGACGGAAGGTCAATAATGACGACTTCTTTCCTGTCGTGTTGACAGATATGAGATGGAATCATTAGTGCATGGCGTCAGAGGCATTTAACTTTTTAACTTTGAAAATAACTAATAATAAAACTTTTCCCAACTTATAGTAAACTTTTTAATAGTAAATTGAGTTTCAGCTCATTAAAAACTAAAATAACTATACAAATAAATTCTTTTTATATTTGTCTTACTTGATCTTTTCCTTTAAGTCTCGCGCATGAGAGAATAATTAAAAAACAAATAAATTATATTGTGGTTTGACTCTTTAAAACTTTCAAACCTTCTAAAATTAATTTCAAATATCTAACCTAAACACTTTTTGAAAGTTTATATTTCAATTAATTAGGTAATTTTTATGTTTACTTATATTTCAACTATTTTATTATTCACTAACTAATCTTACAAAGACATGAGCAGCGCATAATTATTTCTGATCTAACAAAACACAGAAGTCCAAATATGACATTCCTATTTTTCACATCAATGCATTGTTATACCGACTACAGACTTCCCTAATCTATTCAACACATAATTAGAAATATAATTTGGAAAGAAGTTTTCTAAGGAGACAAAAGGTAAGAGCTGTTTAATTAATCAATAGTTCTTGGCAACTAATTCATATCTAGCTTTCGGACTTTCGCATCAACATTTCTAAAGAAAATATTGATAAGTTTGTTTGACGTTTCGCGTTGTTTGACGCCATTAAAAGACAAACTAAATCAATACCGAATGATTGAGTTGTGGATTTATTCGTGAAGCAAGGGAGATAATTTAATAAATTAATAAAGTTTCATGCGGGGATAACAAAAGCCATCAATCAAATGAATTGTAAACGAGTTTGTGTGTATTATTAGTTTTTCACTTGTTGAATTGGGAATTTTTTCTAATGGTATGATTATCACGTTATTTTAGACTAACAATCTATTATACTTGTTTCTTTTGCTTTCGATAAATAATTATTATTTTAGTTGCATAAATAGAATTTCTTAACTTTTGAGTTGAGATTGTTTAAAATTTATATTTGGTTGAGACCGACATAACATTGTTTCATAAACGTGTTTGAATATAATGTGCCTTTGATTAAGAACCTAAAGTTACATGACCATAGTTTAGTTTAGTTTGAAAATCGTCGCACTAGAGCTGCACGAGGGCTATTGGCGATGGGCGTCATATTTTAGAACCCCAGTCAAGTGACAAGCCGACACGTAAGTTGGCACCCAACGCCACCGTTAAGGGCGACATCGTACGCAGCGTTGGGAATTTGGAGCGTATTTTAACGTGCACTCCCTCTACACGGGGTATTATTCATCAGACATTATTGGCTGCACGGGCCGTTTATAGGTCGGCAGTTATTTTGGCGATGCCCGGACCCGAACCTGGGACCTTTCGTATACTGGGCTCCCCAGCCCCTTACATGACCATAAAAAATGTTTATACATTCAGCAGTTGGTTCATTCAACCGTAACACTGCGGTTATACTGCCTTGGTCGCTGCTTTGAGCCAGAGCAGCGGTTTGGATTTGACCTTGGATTTGCCAAGGATTTCCAAAAGGTTTTTTTTCGGTGAAATTGGCGAGTGATTCTATATCGCGGCAGAAATTTAGAAGTTTCGTAATATTGGGTGTTGAAGATGACTTTAAATAATAAATTAGCATCTTGTTTTTTTTATGTAATTCATACACAACGTTGCGCGAAAATAATTATTTGTCAAGAAGATCCTTGTAAAGTTGGACGAAGGTACTCCGGTATCAGTATTTGTGCGTTCGAAACCCGTTACTGGAATAAATTACTTACACCATACATTGCAAAAAAACCCTGTAAATTTACAGTCCCTTTAATTTTTAAGTGCAACAGCATTTGGTAGAAAACAGTCTGACCCAATAAATAAACGCCCGTATCCCATAGACTGTTAGAAATTTAGGGAAATCGCCGTATTTTTAGTTTTTAACTGTTTGTAATGTTTTTAACGGGCGTAACTGTTTTTTTTTAACGGGACATGACTGTTTCTTAACGGGATATGACTGGAATCTTTGCTTCCGGTTCCTGCCCATTATTTTACAGGGATTTTTTTTAAAGTGTGTAGGAGAGTGTTTTTTCTTGATTGTTTTTGTTTTCGGGGACTATTCTTTTCCGTAATTATATTTTTAACTTTTAATGTCGGAGTATTACTGAATAAAATTAGGTCAAGTAAAAAAGTGTTTATAGTATTGTCTGCCAAAAATTTCGAAATTATTAGTATTAAAAATAACTGATTAAGCTATCCACTCCAACCAGGTTTTAGTATTTTAATGCAAAAACTGGTTTAAAAGTTAAATTTATTGTTTACGGGTGAGATTATAAGAGATCGAATACTTTTATTAACATAGAAGCATTTTATTATCAACATATTTTACAGTGTTAAATTTTGAATTTCATTCATATATATGTTTGAATTTTACTTTCAAAATAATAAATGCGTCCTGTTTTAAATCAAAATATATTAAGTAAAACCTCTGAGAAAAACTCATAAAATTCAATCTGAAGTTTTAATATAATTTTTCACCATGTAGGATCGCTTAAAAAAGAGAAAAACCGCCAAGATGGCTGCTCTTTACCTATGGTAACCCTTTCCTTTGAAGTCGCCGCAAGAATCCCAAACCAAACGGGAAGCTTGCTCTGGACGATGCCCTGGGCATTACATTGGATTTCCCGGTTACACTGCCTTGAGCGGTGCCTTGGGCAGCGACCACAGCATCGCTCAAGGCGCTGCCCAGGGCAGTGTGACTGCGGTACAAAATTTTAGATTTTAACTTTGTAAAAAAATGAGTACTTTTCAATTTCGCTAAACGGAATTTTCTTGCAGCAAAACACAGTCAAAGGATCACTATATACACAGCTAAAAATTATAAACAGTTATGGAAAAGTACCACAATTATATTTTAAAGCAATGCATTTGTGATTAAGTTTCAAAAGATCTAACTTTTGAAAGACTAATTATTAAGAAAGACCATGGCTACATTGCTGTGGATCTTTAAAGCTGTTATATTTTTTACCAAACAAACAAGAGTAAGTGGAACGCTAAGTTTGAAAGTAAAATGTAATTTTGAATCAAAATAGCTCCTTGATCCTCCTTCTCTAGCGTTATAATGAAAATAAAACAGCAGCAACAACAAAAATGTTAAGCACTTTTTGAACAACTTTATTCTTTTCTTTTAACTGTGAAGTTTAAAGTGTATTTTTTATAGCCATTTCATACATATTAGATTCCGTTTTAAAAGATATCTTTCATCATATGTTTAATGTGCCATGCACTGATTGATTAGTGCCATCATTGAACGAGTTATATGAAGTATGGAGTCAGAGTTATCTAATGGATTGTTACGGATTGCTTTAGTTGAAATAAATGTTAAGAGTAGTAAGATCTTTAAAGCTTAATACTGTGTTAGGAGTTTAAAATATGAAATTCGGCTTAGATATATCATTATATATTTAAAGTCATCCTATTAGCTTTTTTTACCGCTTGAATACAGACTTTTTATAAACTTAGTATATAAAAAATCTGATTATATAATTATTAGTTTCAGGTGTAAAAGTAACATTTATTATTTGTTACACCAAAAGTATTTTTGCTTGCTTTCAAAATACTATCCACTTTTGTATCTAATAGTCAACTAATTGAAATAGTTGAGTAACAACCCGTTGTGGCTGTTTTTAAAATATCCAAAACATGAATGTACGTCACAAAAAACAAACCTGGGTTTATTATATTACAATTGAATGCTTTATGTTTCTTCAAATTAATAGTTTTTTATAGTACCTATTATTGTTGGTTGGAACATGTATTTCCGGCTTGTGTGCTTGATCAGAGACCCGCGCATGGTACCTATTACTAATATAGTTTCATGTTATAATTGTTATTAACGGGTTTTTATATACATTTTTTGATAGCATTCATAATTCCTCTTATTAATATTTTTACATGTTTTTTTGGTAAGTAAAAATTAATAATAATAATTGTTATTTCATGCTGAGTATTAATTATTTATCATCATGAATTCTGCAATTAACACGCATTGTCGACGTGCTTGTTTTAAGCAAGTCACGAAACAAATTTCACTTCGTTATTGTTTCGAAAATGACACATAGCGTTACAATTTTTTTGTAATACATTTATAACATTTACTAAACAAATATTCAAGAGGGTTTATAAACAAAATTAATATTCTCATTAAAAAAAATAATTTTCCAAGACAAATTTAAATGTTTTCTTTTTAAACATTATACCATTACTGAATAAAAAATGCCTAAGTTGTAAAATATTTTTTTGCCTATTCGATTTAAAAAATAATAAGATGAACAAATTATAATTAAAAACTTTTTTCACTCAATATTATAAATCGAGTAGTCCTTTAGAAAAAGGAGTTTGGCCTACAGGTCAACCTTAAGGTGAACAGAAGGTATTTTTCCAGCCTATTAAGCTCTAAACTTATACAAAAAAATTTGTTAACATGAATCCTTTTACATGAACTTTCTAAAATAGTTTTCTTTTCCCATTTATATTCAAATTTTTCTTTAAAAAATCAGTGATTAAAAATAAATCAAGCATTCACTTTTTATATATGTCAAAATTCCCGAAATGATTAACAAGAAATTCAGTTAAGGTGAACAATTTCGCCAATCTTTCAAATTCACGAAAACGAGCTTTAACTGTAATTCCGACTAGAAACTGGTATTAAATATTCATTTCAATTCAAAACTTTTACTTTAATAAAACGTTACAAAATTTCCAGCCCTATGTTAACTGGAAATCTACTTTCAAACCCCTTGCTGACTTTAAGACGTTTTAGAAGCATATCCTCTTATTAGGTTGTCCCATCTTAGACCTTCACTCCAGTTATTCCCGTGTCAAGGCCTTTCCTCCTTCAGTTGGTAATCTCATTAATTTGTAGAGATTAGAAGTGTAGATACTGCTTTTGAAATACAGTTGATACCGGTTTCTGTTTGTTAGCCGACTTTACTTTTTTTAAAAATTGAAACAAAATTAAAAAATTAAATGAAGGCATAGTGGATATTTCAGCCTGTCAGTCTGTACCTCCCTTTTAAACTTTTAAATTTCTTTATAACCATCCAATTTTAAAAATTCTTTTTTTTTTGTTTCGAAGGTCTGACATCAGAGATCTATCTTTGTATATTTTGTTCATGTGCCTGTCCTGTGCGTCCATATTTTTTAAATTCTTTTTTGTTTGAAAGCTACGGAATCAAAGAGCTATCTATTATACTTTTTGTCTATCCGTCCATCTTCCGTTTATATCCCTTTTGATTTCCTTTCTAGATTTCCTATTTTAAAAGTTCTTCGTTTGTTTGAAAGGCATGACATGAGAGAACTATATTTTATACCCTTTGTCCATATATCGGTCTTTACTGTAAAATTTATGGAAGTTTTAAAGTAAAAAGAAAGTAGGTTACATAGTTCTTTCGGAAATTTAATTTTTTAGGAATATAGTTTTTAATGAATTTCATAATAGAAAAATTAAGATTCTTCAACTGTAGATCCTTACTTTCAACTGTATCCTTAATGTTATACTGATCAATTTAATATTTGCTTTTATCGCTGGGTATTTAAACTGAACTTGAAATCAAAAAATAATTGTGAGATTAGAAAATGAATTTGATTTAAAGATTCAGCACTTATTTTTCTAAATTGGAGATAATGTAGAAATTAGCGATTATGAATAAGGGTGACACTGAAAGAACAGATTGAAATGAACATGATATTTTGTCTTTCACATCTTTATTAGTGCTGTAATGCTATCCAAGACCTTACATTAGGACGAGCTTGCTCCAGACCCTAGAGCTAACATGACAGCCAATGCAGCTTAATCAGTTAACGTGATTATTTGCTTGTACAAGAATTGTAGAAAGAGCAAAGGGTTAAGAGCGTAATTAAGACATTTCAAGTTCGCAGAAAAGAACCATATAGTGGGTTATAAGAGCAACTTAGAGTGATGGTATTTTGTAAGCAGACAGTAATTGTGAACGGCAGGGCCGGATTTCTAAATAGGCTAAGTAGGCTGTAGCCTAGAGCGGCGAATTTTTTGGGGCGGCAAATTTTACGATCAATTAAAGCGGTATTCTGTATAAAAAATATTATAAAGATACGAATATTTTTAAGAAATAAAACAAATTATTTACATTAATGCGTAAACCGTAAACGTATATATAGTACTAATGTTTCGTAGCAAACATGTAGCTGCGAAAGCAAGTGCACCCCCTCCTCCCGGATTTCGAAGTTGAAAGCAAAATAGTATAGACCAGTTTTTAAAAAAATCGCCTATTTCGCTTTCGATTTAGTGTGTACACATTTAGTGTCGATTTGTAAGTACATAGATGATTTAATGTGCATCTATTTTAAAAGCACTCCCTGATTTGCAGCTGAACTAGCTACATTTTCAAGTGGAGATATTGGGACTAAGCGAAATCGTAGCCTACAGGCGGCAAATCTTTAAATCCGGCCCTGTGAACGTGCTTCCAATCACTTTCGGGTTTACCAGCCCAATCATTTTTGTATTAATCAGGCTTGCGAAGTTTGCTAATTCTCGTGGTTTTTAGTTAACTTACATAGTTTTAATATTTTAAACGTCTGCTATATATTGTTTTTCATTTAAGATTTAAAAAAAAACTAAACACGAAACATAAACCGTCCTTTTTTATTAAAGGTTTAGGTTGAACGTTTTCGGTTGTCTATTTCTAGCCTCCAAGGAGCTTCAACACAGTCAAATTACTCCTCGTAATATAGAATCGCTGTCGAGTGACGAGGTCGACACCTGAGCTGGCACCCAACTGGACTTCGAGCGACATTGTACACTAACATTGTCGGGACTTTGGTTTCCACAGATTTAACAGGCGCGTCTGCCCCAGTGTACTCGGGGAATCCCGTAATTAAGTCGATTTTATTATAATTTTTTTTACCAACAAATATCCGTCTCTAGGATGTGGCCGGGTTTAGAACGCGAAACCCTTTGTATGGCAGATGTTCTGACGACTGGCCTACGGATCCTCTCCTTTTATTTTAATTTAGTTATTTGTTTAAAAAAAATAAAATGAGAAGGTTTCCCCAAAAGCGATTCTATTATATCCTGTTGTTAATTCAGATTATATCAGATTTCAGATTTTTCTAACCCTAGAATGTACCACAATAAATTGCACAACTCACATTCTAAAATACCCTGTCCATTTCATACCCAAAACTAATTCCCCAGACGCCGGAAACTGGCTTAGTTCATCCACTAAAGTGGCCCCTAAATCTTGATTGGATTGTGGTCATATTTGTAAGACAAGGTTACCAGCCATTTCCAAAGTGAATTTTGTTGTTGGGAAACAATACAAGGGCAGATAAAAGCCTTTGTTTATGGAAATGGGTCGTGTCTAGACGTTTTTGGCACCGTTTCGAAACGACTATATCGAGTATAAAAATGCTTTAATGGATGTTAGCAAGTGGTCCGACAAATTGTGTTGTAATTCTTAGGGAAACTTGGAAATTGTGTCAGGGGGTAATGGAAATTTATAGCAAGGGTTAATGTCTAATTGTCATGTTAATTAATTCCATTGGCGCATAAAATGCATTATTTTCAAGTTAACGATAGTTAATGGGTAGTAGTTTTGATTTATGAATAAAGACGCTTGTTTGAGATTGTAGATTAAATAACTTAATTTGACTAAATCTTTCATAAGTTAAACCTGTTTGACTTACGTAGTACTAGCAAATAAATACCCGTTCTTCGCACGGACTAAAAGAATATCAAAACGATCCACGTATATGTGTCATTTAATTTGCTATAGGATAATAAGCTTTGCCTTTGTTCCCGTTCATTATTAAGAATAAAATCCCGTTACTTATATTGCTTTAAAATTCCACAATAAAAATACATCACTATAAAATGCACATCCTCATATCACAAAAATCTTCCTCAATATAAACTTACTGTCATCGCAATTTTCCTGATAAATTCAAAATTAACCATAATTGTATAACAATGTTATTTCACGTGAAAACCTCCTCCATTCTGGATTTAAAAAAAAAAAAAACATTTAGCTCTTTGGCACGTTTAATTATTTTTCAAATCATGAATTTAGTTTCTGAAGGTAATGTCAAGAAAGCAATTTCAAAATTAAATTTTGTGTTCATTTTAATTTATTCTGTCGAATGGCAACACGAAAGGGAAAAAATGATTGGATTTGAGCGAAAGTGGTGTATTTTTTCAGAAAATTATAATTTTCTCTAAAAATGGAACAAATATGAAAAAACTAAGCCTCAGGTGCACACATTGGTATTAAAGGGAATCTATCTTAAAAAGTTCGAATTTCTGAGGGCAGTGTAAGTAAGTCTTTTACGATCCACAGACATACAGACTCTTTCTTTTATTATTATAGATGCACGAGTTAAAACTACCGGAGATGTAAAGTTCGGATTTAAAATGAGGGAAAAGTAAATACTATTTGATCTAATGGTATAAAATTTGACTTGGGCATTTGACGATAGTGACTTATATCCAGGGAATGATCCGTGGAATAATGGGTTGAAGGAGCAATGATATCAGCTTAAAAAATTCGTTACTACGCAGTTTTTCCTTAAATAAGCTAATGAAGAAATGTTTCATAATGGATTTATTGTTGCCTAAGGCAGTGTTAATTTATCAATAGATTTTCTTGACTATATTCATTTCCCATAGCTTCAGTATTTCTTTGTCTTTCACCAAACAAAACTCCATTGCGCCATAATTGCGCCTGAAAAGTTTCCATTCTAACCCGTAATTTTAATTTTACAACTACTTATTGTAGGATCTTTTTATTACCCCCTTATATTTGAGTTTTAATTCGTCTCAGGAAGTAAATTATTTGTCATGCAATTATGCATTTGACTCAACAATACTAACTGTAAAAAAGGGCTGCCATTAAATTCGCAGTTTGTGTTTTAGGCAAAAGAAACGTACTATAGTTCGCTATAGTTATATATTCGTTATAGTTATATATTTGTTATAGTTATATATTCGTTATAGTTATATTTTTTATAGTTATTATATACCCAGTAAATAGTAAACTGTTGGCCCAGCAGTTGATTAACTGCTGTAAGTGATGGTTTAGTGCTTGTGCACGTATATTTCTGCTGGAAAGAGTACCTTTACGTTGCTGGTATATATGTGTGCTGATTATCTGTTGGCAAATTGTTGGTGGGCGGCTGTCGGTCTATAGTAATCTGGATTAGTGCTGTCGTATTTCTGCTGAGCCAGTGTTGGCAAACATCAGTTTGAGAGTAGTTGTGATTGTGAGCATGCGCAGAAAGAGGTGAAATGTTTTGGCAAAAGATTTTCGAACGATCACCTTTGTTTACGGTTTTCAATTACAACTTGCATTTTTTAATACTTTCATCTTCAGATTAGTGGATATGAACAACATTGACAGGTAATTATAAACCTTTTATTAGTAGTATTTTTATGTGTTTAGTAAATAAAAAGTGAGGTCAATGTTAATATAATATATTGTGCAAACGTAGTGTTCAAAGTAGAATTTTGATAATCAGTATAGTTTTAAACGTAGAATTAGATTAATTTGATTTTATTTTGTGTTAGTTTGCTTTTCACTGTATTGATTGTATTTCCTTAAGTAAATACACTGTTAGGATTATCATAAAGTTGCAAGCCTGGCCATATTTGTTTCAGTGACTAGTTTTTAAATTATGAAATCATCATAACATTTCCATAAATCATGCTTTATTTAAGTTGTTTAATTTTGTAAAAAATATAACTAAGAAAACGGATATCTATTTGGGTAATTTGAGATAGTAGGGCTTCCCGATAGTAGTAATTTTATGCAATTAAAAAAACTTATTTTCTTATTTCCATAACTAATTTTTAAACAAATATTATTCAATAACCATATAGTTGTTGTCCCCTCATAGAAATACTAAATAATTTAATAAATAAATTCAATGAAATAAATATGCATTATGTTTATATTTTCGTTTATTGAGATTTCTTTTTCTTTCAGTTTCTGTTCTTGAAACTCAAAAAGATTCAAAGCATAGATTGATGTAGAAGTGATAAGAAGAAAATTGTTATTGAAAAATGTCAAAAATAAATGTGTATTTTAAAATATAGAATTGAAACATGTGTTAATTTTTTAAGTTAAAAATAATTATAATTAATGTCACTTTTGTCAGAAGCTAATTGTTGGGAATAATTTTATTGTTCTTTTGAAATTAAGATTGCCTATTTAAAAGAACTTCATTATGAGAATGTAAAATTAAATAAATAGGAAGGCATTTGTTTTGGGCAGGTTGCAGGGAAAAAACGCTGAATTGCTGTAGTATTGCTGCCGTTATTTAGCAGTTTTCTGAAAATGCTGCAGGAAAAATACTGCTGAATTGCCACAATATTGCTGTTGTCATACAGCAGCATCCTGCTGGGGGGCTTACTAGAAAAGTGCTGGTAAATAGCACTTACTGCTGGCCCGTTGTTAAATTGCCGCTGGAAAAAGCAGTAACTGTTGGTAAACTGCCGTCTTACTGCTGGAGAAAATGCAGCTGTCTGGAAATAAGTGATGGATCGCTGATGACCAGCACTGCTGGACAGTCACTTTTCCCGTGGACACTTTATTGACTTTTAAGTACACTTTTTCCTGGCACCGAATCAGCAGTTCGGCTGCTGGAAGACAGCAGTGTCCCATTGCTGCCTCAGCAGATTTTTTTATTGGGATAGTTTGCCATAGTTACATTTTTGTTTGGACAAAAAGAAAACATCACAAACTCATATCTTTCAAGAATCGCCCTGTCATTAGTTTGAAAAAAAGCCCATTCTGTAACTATCCCTCATAAATAGAAATAGAAAAGAGCAATCTGGAAGTGTCCTCCCATCTTATCCAAAGTGCTCCACGACCCGCCGATCCGGAATACCACCGCACCGAAGATTGACCATTGTCCTCCAAGCTGTGCGACAAAAATAAAAAAGGACCCGGCGAATCGAATTCGGCCTTCTAATCAGGAAGAGAGATCACGGACCCGTTACGGAAAAAAAGAACATGGTAAAAAAAGGAAATGAAACTTTTTGATGGCGGGAAAATGGTTAATCCTACTATTAGGTTTTGTTGAGCATTGCTGCATTTACCCGTAAACGTATAATAATTCAAAACAAATTCAGAACAAACAATAAAAGTAATGTAGAACAACAGGAAAAAAACAGTTTATTTTATAAAATATCAACAAAACTTAAAGTTACAACACCATGTTACCAGGGAAGAAAATATATGCGAACGTTTGCCGTCTCACATAACAATATATGTATTCTCTACAGGTTTAATCAGGTTCTTGTAAGAGTTACTAATACTGACATGCACTGATACGCAGTGAGTCATTACAACTAGTAGTTTTGGCGAATGTATTCTTTTCCCTCTCGAGGCAATATAGTGTCAATTAAGCGACCTGTAAGCCAGTAGCAATCTCCCGTATGCTCACAAGAAAAATTACTTTGGGAAATCTTGGGGTTAGTAGAGACAATTTTAAATAACTATAGTTATTTTCAAAGACCGTAGGGTAGCAAAAGACGTCGTAAACTTTAAATTTTGTATTAACGTCGCTTAACCTTCACAGTGTAATGTTAAAATGGTGACATCACTCTTCCCTGTGAATTTACCTGTGATGTAAAATTTAATGTGTGGTACAAGCAAACAAAAGTTTGCTTCACTGGCAGTGATTGGAATACACCCATCTTCTCTGTTCAATCGCTATTCTATTGTTGTTCATGTGACTCTGTACGTCGTGAAAACATCAATTAGCTGTAAAATAAACATTAAAACAATGTAATATCAAATGTGACAATACGTTTAGGAAAACACACTGTGATCCAATACGTTTGGAAGGTGCTAATTCTGACAATGTAGTTTTTGAATATTGGTCAATTTTTTCTATCTGAAACCACTCTATAGCTCGAAGGGCTCTGGAAAATTGGTACACGAGTTTTTAGTTTCTGTCATACGTCAGATACAAAATAACTACCGCAAAATGTGCTGTAATTTTACTGCAATTTTTCTTACAGTGTGGTGTATAAGTTGTAGAAAAAGATTATACAAAAACATCGGATGGTCAATATCCTAGTGGGATCACCATATTACCAGCTCCGTTTCTGGAATAAAAGGACGACGGAAAGAATCTTTTGGTGTTCCTAATCATTCGAAGCGGGGCCCGTGTCTTTGTCCGAGTTCCCGGGCGTCTTCATTGAGACGGATGATGTGTCGGAATCGGGGTGATTAAGACCCCTCGGATCGAACGGGATAAAATTTGGAATGGAACTTCTGTACGTCAAGACTGCCCTGATGGGGTTTATACGGAATATTGGGAACATTTAAACGCATAAATGTGTTTTGTTATTAATTTAGATATTCGATTCACAAGCATATTAAGCAATTTATTATTCGATTCATAAGCATACTAAGTAAATTGCTATTAGATTTATAAGCATATTAAGCAATTCGTTATTCGATTCACAAGCATATAAAGCAATTTTTTATTCGATTCACAAGCGTATTAAGCAATTAGCTATTCGATTCACAAGCATATCAAGCAATTTGTTATCCGATACAACGCATAAATTTGTTTTGTTATTAATTTGTTATTCGATTCAAAAGCATGCATTATAAACGAAAAATCACCTTCAAAAGTCTTAATGTTTTCACAGTATATTTTATACTAACCCTATCTAAAAGTACCCGCTTCACCAGATGTCTTTAAATCCTTTTTCAATCAGTTACAAGACTTAATCTTTAGCACCTGTTTATATTGGGCTTATCTATATATATAAAAGAAAGTCGTGTTAGTAAGACCATTTATAACTCAAGAACGGCTAAACGGATTTGGCTGAAAATTGGTGGGGAGATAGCTTGGAACCAGGAATAGGCTATAGGATACTTTTTATTCGAACCCAAACGGTTGTAGGAGTGCAAAACGTGAGCCAATTTCCCCATAGGAATAACATTGTAAGATTAAAATTTATACTTTACTTCAAATTAAAAGAAATTTCAGCGCGTTCAGCGTGAACGAAAATTAAGTAAAAGCACGTAAGAACACGCGAGTTTAATTTGTAGGATTGTTATTTGAATATCATTATTTTATTTATTGAATTTAAATCGTTTGATTTGTTTTGGTTTCCGAATTTAATTTCATTGATGTTTACAAATGGTAAGAAGTGAATATATTGCTACAATGTCTCATGACTTTAAAGGCGATAACTATTCTAGATCTGATGAAAACTTCTAAGAAATGTTAATTCCCTGTAAGTATAGCATATACAAACTTTATGTTTATGATATCCTTATGTCAATTTCGTACAGTCCAGTTATGATATAATGGCCGATTGAATTTTGGTATTGGCAGCTTTTGGCGAAGTAAAAAATTTAACATAGGGTAGCTTTTTCCATCCAGTTTTATGGGTTAGGGTAAGTTTGAAATATCGCCACACTAGAGCTATACACGAAGACTATTGGCCACGGGCGTCTTAATTTAGAACTACAGTCAAGTGACGAATCGACACCTGAGTAGGCACCCAATGCAGCTTTTAATTGCGACTTCGTACGCATAGCTGGGACTTTTGAAAAATATTTAACGTGCACTCCCAACACATGGGGTATTATTTGTCGGAAATTTTTGGCTGCATTTGCCGTTAAGCCTTTCAGTCCCAAGAGCAATTTGGCATCATCATTTTAGAAATTTTTTTCTGATCGTCTATAGTCATTTATGATATCAAAAAGCACATTTTGGGATTCTTCAAACTTTTTTTCTAGAAAACATTTTTTATTAATCCCAATATATGTCAGCCCTATTATTTTTTAAAAATTATGATCAGAAAAATGATGATGCCAAATGGCATACTGGGAGTGAAATGGTTAATAGGACGGCAGTTATTTTGACGCTGCCCGGACCCAAATCTGGGACCTATCGCATGCGAGGCGAACGCCTTTACTGACTGGGCTCCCCAGCCCTGTCGAGTGGTCGAATATGGAGTGGAATATTTACCACATTGTGGGAATTTTCGGGTGTATAAGGGCAAATGGAAACTGGCCATTATATCACAGCTATTCTGGCAATTTAAACAGGGCCTTTGGGAAATGCCCTCTAACTTCTAGAAGGGCCTGGGTACAATCGGATTTCTTTTTTAAAATTAATGCTGATATTAGAATGGGAGGAAATTATAATATACCGATGGAGTGCTGACCAGTGGAGAAGGGATCAATTGGTATGAAATAAATGTTTACATAAAAAGAAACAATCACCGTTATTAAGGGTACACCCGTGCAACGCCGGGTTTATAAAGCTAGTTTAAATTAAATTTATACAGAGACACTACCCTGTTTTTAAATACTGTGTAAAAATCCATCTAATTTACCTTCACAGTGTATGATAACAATGCTCACTCTGTGCTGTGCATTTACATATGCAGTAAAACTTATTGAGTGGTATCGGGGAAGATATTTGCTTCACTGGCAGTGATTGGACGCACTCATTTCTCCTTTTGCAGTATGTGACTTTAAACGTCGTGAAATCATCGCTGCAAAACAAACATTAAAGCAATGTGATGTAAAAGTAACCGCATAATGTTCTGCAATTTTACTTACTTTTTATAGTATATAAATAATTTTAATAAAAGCTCAAGATAAAGGCCATGCAATGGAAAATTGGAATTTGTAATAAAATCGAAGACAATGAGTGGACTAAGATTTTGTAAAACCTTCCACTCTTTAAGTAATAATACAGGCTGGAAGTTAAAAGTGAAAAAAAAATCCTTTAATAATAGGCACGATATAAATCATCACTTGGAAGCGAAGCGAACCATTCAATTTCAAACTAAAAATTTTGCTCTTCCACTCTCAAATAATATTTCAAGGTTCCACTCTCAAATCTACCATCATTAAACAGAACCGAACAGAAAACAAAACAATATTTAATGATTTTTCTTGTAACGCCTGCCCTCCCTACCCCAGTCGCCATGTTTTTACTTCCAGTCGATGGAGCTACTTTGGAACTAACAGACTGAAAAGAAAAAGATATTCCCCATTCCTTTTTTATCGATCCTGGATTTGTTCTTTCTGTTGCCTTTTGGAACAAAAATAGAGCTTTCTCATGTATATTGACATGGGATGTTATTTCACGGCCAGAGGGGAAAAATTGGAAGTACTTAATAATTTAAAAACTATTTTTTTTTTTACTTCTGATTATTTGCTATATTTGAGAGGGTGATTCATCTGCGAATTGAAAGATGTGTAAAAAGTAGATTTTTCTAATGTTGCCTTTTTTTTTTATCCTAAAGGAACTGTACAGTAAAAAAACACTGTAAATTTTACAAAAAAACACTATATTTACAGAAAAATATTGTTATTTTCTTTAAACAGTTAATATGCTGTTACAGTTTAATATGCTTAAAAATATGCTTTTACAGTTTAATATGCCTAAAAATATGCTGTTACAGTTTAATATGCTTAAAAATATGCTGTTACAGTTTAATATGCTTAAAAATATGCTTTTACAGTTTAATATGCTTAAAAATATGCTGTTACAGTTTAATATGCCTAAAAATTTGCTATTTATAGTAAAAACATATTTTATGCGTGTTTTTAACCGTATAAAGAGGTAGACTGCAACGGACGTGTCGAAAGAACAACGATATGCCCCGATTAAACGAGAGCCGGCCGAGAGAGCTTTCACTGCAACTAGTTTTGTGAATCCGGATATCAGAGGAACCTTATTTTGTATAAATGTGGGAATAGGTATATATAAGGAAACAAGAAGTTCTTAAAGAACTAATATAGCCTACTTTCCTGTTACTTAAATACTTACTGAAATTCTAATCGGGAAACAACTAGGTTCCTAACAGTAAATATCACCAACAACCGTTTCTACACTAGATTTATACACATTAGAAAAAAATCGCTAAACACAGCATCCAGCTATAATTTAAACTTCTAAAAGCCAAAATCAACTATTTTCCTTAATATTCTTTCGAAAATTAACTTAATATTATTTATCGTCTGCTCGATTTATTTGTAGTACGAAAAATAATTAAATATTTATTAATAACAAAAGTAATGAAACTACTACAAACTGCATTAAAAAATAAGAAAGGTAAATTAAAACTAAGCATAATTGTATGCAAAAAAAATTGCCTCGCCTCTTTCTTGATAAAAAACTATTGAACAATCAAAGAATCACATTGTACTACATTTTATGACGTCATTCCAAACTGATTCGTGAACAAATTATTTTGCTTCAAATATTTTTAAATAAATAAAGTTTCTCACGCCATTGTTGATTTGGCAACAGTGATTTAAATGACTCAAAATTGAATTTCAATGCTAATTCAATGGGAAATTCGCCGACAGATAGTAGATTTATGTCCGTCCGAACGTACAGACAGGCGGACAAAAGTATGAAAGTTGGGTCTCTGAGGTCATAGCTTTCTAACAAAAAAAAGAATTTTTTAGATACGAATGATAGAACCAATTTTGGAAGAGGGGTACGGACAGACGGACATCGACCGCATGTCAATACCTATTTTTTTCATTTTTTAAAAATTCTTTCGAATTAAAAAAAGAAAAGTAGGCTAAAAATGTTCCGCCTGGTCAACATTGCTAAATATGGATCATTTTGACAAACTGAAATGATTGTAGTATTTAACGAAAATATTGAAAACAATTATTTAACAAAATCCTAAATAGGCTAGTTTTAAGAATCATTACTTTTGGAGAAATGTCTTTACAAATATCTCCAAATATTTTTTTATGAAATATGTCGTTTTGTCACAGTAAATAAAGAATCCCCTTTTCATCAGTATATCAAACATTGAAAAATTGAATCGCTGTTGGACGTAAATAAAAAGTCAACATGATACTGAAATAATAAAAAGCAAATATTATGCTGAAGTATATGTTCGGCTGAATGGAATATAACCATAAATATTGGAAATTTTTCTTCAAATATATATTTGTTCAAAACAAGAGAAATTTATTGACATTATATTCGTCTTACAAAGATAGATTTTTCGATGTTTTCACAAATTGAAATCGATAGGAGTATTGAGTTGGAATTCCGTTCTAATTATTCATTAATTACTTTGTAAGAATTAAGAAAAAATACATTAATGTATACTGCGTGTAAAATAGGATTTGTAAAAATATTGCACAAGTATTTTTTAAAATTGAAAAATCTTTAGTAGTAAATAGATTGACAAGAAGATCTTGCGTTAAAATATATATTTATGTTAACTAAATGGTTTTTAATCAAAATAATTTTTTATTTTACGATTAGTGGCACGGAACAAATAATGGAATGTTACTTCTTAAACACTGTGGCAGCTGGCATCGTAATTACGGAGTAATTTTTCACTAATTTTTTTACAGTGTAGTAAGTATAAATGCAAACAATTGTTATATAATTATGTATATGTCTTCGAGTAACTTTGGCGACAAAATGAACCCACACTTTTTCATCGGAACAAAACTAAAATTACGATTTCGTATTGGTTAGTATTACTTCTACAACAACGATATATTAAAAAAAAATACTACATATTGGGAAGCGATCAGGATATATATGCACGTAAAATTTTATTTCTGAACAAAAAATTTTTATTAGTAAAAAATACAAGAAATAGTGTTTGAAATACATTAGTACTAGTGAAGTACGCCCTCTTTATTAAAATGAAAGAGCAAGCCTTTACTAATTGCAGTCAAGTTTTAACAAAGGTAACACATTTTTGTTTCAGAATTTAACTTAAAAACACACACATTTTAGTACTTTTTCTTTACCTTATCTGCAACATTTCACTACATTATAACTTTTCGCACAAAAAAATATTTTTTTGTACTCAACTAACACTTTACAAAGAAGCCAAAGTTTTTTTTTTATCGGATGACTTTTATTATTTTACAAGCTTTTATCATAACCCAATCAAATTCGTTTTTTCGTTGTCATCGTAAGTAAAGTTGACAGCTCTTATTTTCCCGCCAAATCCTGTAACTCAATTTTGCACCCACTTCTCTTCGGTAAACTGGGTATAGGTGTTTTAGGCATTTTTGATATCATAAAATATGTAAGAATATTTAACCCTTTCAACAACCTTTTTAACTTTTTGAAAATTGTTGCAGGCATGTTTGAAGAGTAAAAAATAAAATGGCGATTTTTTTTTCTGTTAATGTTAATGGAAAGCCGTAATATTTGTTCTAATTCGATTGTAAGCAAAATTCAAAATTTTATATTTTGAACCATAAAGTATGAAATTCTAATTGTAAAATATAAAAGTACAATATTGTAAAATACACATTTTTTATTTTTGCAACTACAAGGGTAAAGTATGAATTTCTAGGGAAAAGATCAAATTCTTAATGTAAAATATAAAACTGTGTTAAAAAATATAGAATTATGTGTTTAAAGATATAAAATTCAATTCAAGAATACGAAATGATAGTTAAATATATAAATTTTTTTTAAAAAATATCAATTTATATTTAAAATATGAAATTCTATTTAAAAACAAGAATTTTGAATTCAAAAATTTGAAGCTCCTATTGTAAGATATAAAGTTCTAATGGGAATATTTCGATGTCACGCTCTCCATACTGCGATTTCATTGGTTGTTTGGTTTTCTTTCCATACTACTTAAAACAAGCTCATTGGTTTTTTTAACGTCAAGCACTCCGAACTGCGATTTCATTGGTTGTTTTGTTTTCTTTGACAAAGTGTTGAAACAAGCCCATTGTAAAATACGAAATTCTCACTCTCTAGCAATGGGCTTGTTTCACGTAGTACGGAAAGAAAACAAAACAACCAATGAAATCGCAGTACAGAGAGCGTGACGTCATAAGTAACCATTGGAATTGTTTCATGTAGTACGGAAAGAAAACAAAATAACCAATGAAATCGCAGTATGGAGAGCGTGACATCATAAAGAAACATTCCCATTTAAATTTCTAATTTTTCAAATAATTATCTATTTAATTTGATTTTCTAATCAGTCGAACATAATGAAACAAAAGCCGAATAGTTGTTTTAAGTTTGATTGATTCTTTTGTATTTGACACATGAAAATGTGCCCCGACTCGGAACTGGTTCCAAAACATCTTATCTCTCAGCCATCCTGGCAAAATTGCAGCAAATCACCAACTCTCCCTACAAAGACCTTTATGAGGACCACTGTCTGCAGATCGCTGAAGCAGTCTATGAGACCTTTGGTCCCATATAATCTTTATCCATGGACACGACATCATCATCATCATGAAAATGTGATAAAAACAATGAAAACACATGGAGTAGCAGACAACGCAAGTCTGGGTAACGGAAAAGTGACTGGACTACTAAGTGCGTATCAATTCAGTCAATTAGTTAACGTCGGTCATTCAAGTAAAAATCATTATGCGTCTTTTTGTGTGAAGAAGAATTTCATTTTTACTATCTCATTCCATGCGATAAATCGACAACTTTTCACCTCTTATCATCGAACTAACAGTAAAACACTTTAAAAAAAGTTCCAAAATATAAGAAGCTTAAAAAAAAATTGTGAAAATACTTTTAGGCTCTGTAACCGTAGTTAAGCTCTGGTTATGTAGCGATTACATGGATCATTTAAAGTTCGTAAAGCAGGTCAGGCGGGAAGATGATTTTTTATGTCTTTCAAATACATTATTTTTGATTAAAAATAGTTTTTTTCTTTGAAGAAAAGTTGCTCTAGAATGTTAATTATCGTAAACTTAATTTAGGATAAGACATTAATGTAAAAATCAAGTATAAAAATATTTTTATAATGGCCATGCGTTTAGTTTTTTTAATCGAGTAGTTCATAGTGAAGCGAAAAAATATGAGATTAAAAAATTGGTAGGAGTAGAAGGAGTTTTTTTTTTATAATTAAGAGATAGGAATTAACGCTGTCTTTTCTAATTATGATAACGTTTGCTTCTGAATCGATTGACACAAGTTTAATACATTAATGTTTTTCAATGCATGAAAAATAAAGTTTACTAAATAGATTCACGTCATCATACTTAATGGGGTTGTTTCTCGTCGTGAATGGCAACAGCTCTAGCGGTCTTATTTTCAATTTTTGTCTGGAATTACTTTTGTTTTGGTATTCAAGAATATTTTTCTAAGAATAGTTACGTAATAAATTTTTAAAATTCCAACTTCTTTCTGTGGTGTTGGTTGTTCAAATCATTTCTTAAAGAAAGCTTGAATAGAAAGAAAAGTTTCTTTTCATCTATGATGGTCATTTTGAGAGTAAAACCGAAACAACCAATGTGAATATTTCTTATGATGTCACGCTCTCCATACTGCGATTTCATTGGTTGTTTTGTTTTCTTTTACAAAGTGTTGAAACGAGTCCATTAAATCGCAAGGAGCAGAAAATTGAAAACAAGAGCTTGCATCATCTGCAACATTCCCATTAAAAATATATTTCCGAAGATGATTTTTTAGATAAAAATAGTTAGAAGTTCTTATTAAATTTAAAGATATATTATATTTAAGTCATTAGCTATTAACACAATTTCTTAGTTAATACAACTTACTATAAGTATATGTGTGTGATGGTGTATACAATATTACATCTTCGGAAAAAATTTGTTTGATGAGATAATAAGTCAGTCAAAATAAAGTTAAATTCTTTCAAAAATATTTATCGTGCTTTATAATTTTTTTATACATTTAAATATATTACAAATAGAAAATCTACAGATTTTTTTTATTTTTAAAACGAGTAAATAAATATGTTTAATACCTAAATTAATTTATATATTTTTCGAAAAATAGATTCGTATAAATTAATCACTGCATACAAAAAATCACCAGTTCTTCTACATTAGTATATTATAACCTTATTTCCCTAAAAAGTACTTCTAGGAATAAATATCCAAACTACAACACACAAATCAAATAAAAGCATAGCAAGACAGCACTTTTACTTCCAGAAATACTTTTATTTGCCATGTGAGTTTATCAGTTTAACAAAGTTTTATCCTATATTTTTTGTTGTCAAAATGAGTTTTACATTTGGGTAAATAAAGTAATTAAGCAATGGAATCCTCACAAAATGGGCTTTAAGCCTTTGTTGAATCCATCAGGTTAAAGGAGAAATGTATATATTACTTGCAAGTAAGTCATCGAACAACATATTTGCGAAATTGTGATATTCTATTATTCCCCATTGCTTTTTGCCAAACAAAATACCATTGTATAAGCTAAGGCATTTCTGTACGACTAGCAGATCACAAGAGGAATTCGAACCACAATAGACTTAAACTACACAAGTCCCACTATACACTGCGTAATTTATTGGCGATTTTTTTTGTCCTGTATACGATGTTTTTAAAGGATGGATTGACGAGGACTGAACTTGAGAAGATAACTTACGTGGCACGATACCTCAACCCCCCGGGCCACGCCACAGCTTACTCAATTTATACGGCCAGAGAAGAACTCCGTAACGTCACGCTATCCGACATGTTCGGAGTATTAGCTGCTCCAAAGATAAAAATCCTGCTCACTTACGGCAGATTGTACCTTTTGGGTTCCAAACAGGTTTTGAGCACATGTTTCTTCTACGGATTAGCCGACACTCCGAAAAAGACGGATTGCGTTCTCTAGCCTTATAAATTGAGTAAGTCGAATCTTGTATTGCCTCACAAATTACCTTCCATTACTCATCATTCTGAACCTCAGTCTGTAGTTTTCATTTTAAAACAAAACTTTAATTATAACAACCATGTATATTCTATTCAAACAAACACACAAAATCTCCCCCGCCACTACACTTTAACTAAAGAATACCTCAACTCAAACACTCAAATCAAATAAAAGCGTTGAAAGAAGGAGCTCTTACTTTCCTGCAATACTTTTATTATTTTCTTCACTACGCTTCTGGTTGACAAAAGTGTAACTAATTTAATTTCATGAAATGACAGTTTGGTAGTAGTATGGATAAGATAACCTCTTCATACTCCTGAAACAATCCCCTACGCATCTAATCTTCGTGCAAATATATTTTTCAAATAATGGGCTTGTTTCACGTGGGTTCTGGCAACAGCTCTGCGGTTTGTTTTCATTTTTCTCGAATTACTCTTGTTGATATTCGAAATTGAGTTTTCCAAGAATAAATTATTTTAATTGTTATTTTTTAAAATTACAACTTCTTGCTGTGCTGTTGGTTGTTTTAATCATTTATCAAGGAAAACTTGCATTAAAAAGTTGGAAGTTAAATAAAATAACAACTAAAATATTCTTAGAAAACTCAATTTGGAATACTAAGGCAAAAGTAATTCGAGAAAAATGAAAACAAGACCGCGGAGCTGTTGCCAGATCCCTCGTGAAACAAGCCCATTATATATTTTAAAGTATGTTCGCAAAGTAATAAAAAAATGAACATTTAACATATAAGATTATGATTTTTAAAAATGCGGATTTTGCTTTGAAAGATAAATTGTAAAATGAAGTTGTGAAGTGAATTCTACAGAGGTTCTTGTATGTACCTCTAGAGTGAAGAGGATAATCTCGAATAAAAAACTTTAGAAGTTATTGGTAGGAAAACCCCGTAATTTATGAAGAGTTAATTTCTCCATCTCATAAGATTTATTATAGTTCTTTTTACAAGCCAATTTTATTCAAGTGTCAGATTATGGGTAACGCGCATTATTGATTATACAGTACGTGTCAGCGTGGACACGTACAAGTTTTGAAACGACTAATTGGTTTCTAGATTAACTAAATAAACAATCAGACTTCCTAAAAACTTTTGGGATGGGCGTACAAAGTAGCATGCGTGCATATTTATTAAAAACTCAAAATATACACCCCCCTTTTTTCCATTTACCGATCAAATTCCCATTTAAACTATCACAAAAATTTATTTAAATTTTAATAACTGTAAATGTATAATTTGAAATGACATCAATGTCATTATTTAATGATTTACCTCAGACTAGTTTTCAGCCTTTCGAATAAAAATAACTATAAAATGTGAAAAAGAAATTTACACAAATATATTTCTATAATAGAATAAGTAAATTTATTTAAATAACCTATATAACGTTTATTTTCATTTACCACTTTTTGGAACGTTCTCCATGTTGGAGACTCGTTAACGACAAACTTTGTGAATACCATTAACACCTTTCATTTCCTAATAAAAACGCCTTCTTTTTTAGCTTCCACACTACGTTTATAACGTAAAAAGTGGAAGGTATTGAATCGAAATTAGAATACATAAATTTCAGAAAAGAATTCGAAGTATTTTAATTATTTAAAAAACTGCAAAATTTAATGCTCATTTAAAAAGCATAGGAAGCCATTTTTATTGGAATTAAATCACCATTGCCATTCGCAACAATCGCTCGAGACTTTAATTCTTTTAGACAATAAATTAAAAGATAGTACTTTAACTCGAGACTTTAATTCTTTTAGACAATAAATTAAAACAAATTTATTTTTGCGACATCGATCAGTTTGAAATGACGTCAAATATATTTCACTACGAGATTCTTTGTACGTTGATATGAAATGTTTTTATTTTATTTAAAAGCGAGGAATATTACATATTTATTCTTTGAAATAGAAATAAATTTTTGCGAAAGTAATAATTATTGAATTTTCGAAATAAATTAAAAGAAACTAGCCAAATTTAGCATGTAAATGTTTAATATAGAATTAATGCTGTGTTTGGCACCTTTTTACCTGTTAAATACAACTGTTGTGTGGAAGCGGGTTAAGTGACAGATTCTGTTACAAACCTACTTGTTTTTCTTTCTCCAATGGGGCTGCAATATTAGCGGTCAAGCCTTTGCAGACTCGGCATATTCCCCAGAAACTGAAAGTAATTTTTTGGTGGCACCATCTAGGCGACTCTCGCTAGATGGTCAATGGCTCCTAATAAAAACGTGGGCTTTAAGGTTTTTAAATTCGTTTTTTTTGTGTAGCTTAATTTGTTCTAGTTAAATTGTTTAGGAGTATGGTCTTCGTTTGTCCATTTTGTTTATTTAGATAAACTTAAGTATAAAGTTAATTTTCCTGTGACAAATTATCTTTCCAATCGTCGTTATTGGGTTAAAATAAATAATTAGCTACATCTAGAGTAATTCACTACCGACTTTTTTAATAATTATGAAAAAGTAACGACTACTAGTAGTTTTGGGGAGTTGACCAACACATTCCTTTCATCACCCGAGGCAATTTAGTGCCAGTTTGGAGCCCTCTAGGCAAATAGAAATCAAATGTGCTTTCATCATCAAATTAACCTTGGTGAACGCGGGTAGCCATTTTGCAAAAGATGTTAAAACTCTAAGTAGAAACTCTTGTTACACTATTGTCGTACCACTTGAGCGAATTCCTCAGGAAAAAAAGTTATTACGATAAAGCACATGTGAATACAGACTTCTTAAAAGAAAATAAGACATCCTTTCGAGAAAAGGGTACTCGGAGTGAAATCTTAAATGTCAAACATTTATTTTTCCCTTTTTGATCCGAAAAAGCGTGGGCGGTATACTTCGGCACTTGAATATGAGAAGAAAAAAAATAAAAAAGTTATTTGTTATTCGAAGAAGAATTTGTTGAATGAATTAAACAAAGTGATATTTGTTTTTGTTTCAAATCATTGTTTGAGTTGTAAGATATGTTAAACTGATTACTCAAACAAAAGCTTTAATTAAAATAATTATATGGCTGGGATAGCGTTAGAGTGGCATGAATAGAATAAAATATTCAACTAGCTATTAAATTAATGAATGCCAAAATATGTATGAATGAATTATAACAATAACAAATCAGGAAACTCATTGTTTTATTAATTGCATTTTATTGACATATCCGTTACCGATGTTAACTTAGCACTGTTAAATATCAGTTCAAAACAATTTTGCCAACACAAAGATAATATTTCAAAAAAATATTTTGCATAGTACATAAAAATAAAATGAATAGAATGAAAAATAAAATTCTCATGTAGGAAAAATCTAGTTTTTCTGCCATTCTATTTACTTCCGATTGAGACAGTAAGTATTTCAGATTGAATAGAAATTTAAAATTTTTATACCAAGAGACAATTTTTTTTGTAAACGAATGCAAGAAAAAAAAATCAAGATAAAAAGAAACAATTATTTTTTTAGGCGCATAGTTTTATAAGTGACCTTCTTTAGTGTTTATTGTACACTCATGTTCAAAATTGTCTGCACATGCTATTTTGTTGTTGTTGATATTTTGACATTTCTTTAAAAAAAAAACTTGAAATATGTAATTTGCTGTTGACGACTTGTAACACGCACTATAACACAGAGTTTCGTGCATAAATAACCTCACTATTGCAATTAAGAAATGAACAAGAAATAAAGTGAGCTCACTGTACATTTTGCTTTGGGTTGTTCACTTTGTAGATGACCACCTCTTTTTCGCCTCCCTTGTGTAGAAAATTTTTAATACCGAAAAAAATTGTATGAATTTGAGATCGCTGGTTACACATAAGGTGAACAATATCATTCGAAATAAAATCATTTGAATAAATTTGAGATATATCTTGCTCATGCGGAAAGAAAATTATCAATATATTACTAATGCCTCATACTAATACTCATAAATTCTTTTAAAATCAGCTTTTTGCAATGCCATTTTCATGAAATATATTCCATATAGTCAGTTATATGTTCAAAAAAGTTTGTTTGCTTTCATAGATAAAGATTTTATAAGAATAGGGGAGACCGGGGCTAGTTTTCCCATGGGGTAAGTTTTCCACCAGACCTTATAAGGGAAATGAGTCGTTGGAGGGGGGGGGGGGGCGCCAACTGTCAGCTTGGTTTATGAAGCAACACAGCCTATGTCACTCAAAAGAATCTTTATTCAGTTTAAGTTGTGATATTTTCGTTAGAGCTGTTTTTATGATTTTTTCAACATTGAGTAGTTTTTTATGTTAACATTCAAACCTAAATTAAAAGTACTTTCATTTAACTTACATTTTTGTCATTGCGTATACTAGAAGGTGGTTCCTCTCTCTACTTAAATATGTATTTATTTTCAAAATAATATTAACCTCTAATTGTCATGGCACTTAAAGTCAAAATATGGCGACGGGGCAGGTTTTCCAAAATTTCACAGGGCAAGAATTCCAACAATGCCTTGTATATAAACGTGATCAAACCTTCAAAATATTCTGAAAATGCAATTGATTTTTTAACGTATGACCAAGTAAGATAAGCATTCCTTAAGTTCTGAATGTAAATTTTTTTTGTTTTCTATATTAAAAATTGTCTACATATTAAGAAAAAGAAAAAGCTGACAGAAATCGAACCATTCTGAAGCGATATACGTTGCTCTAATCACTGTCAAGAATGGATTAAGTAGCGTAAAAGCACCCAAAAACTAAAATATTCTCAATAGATCTTGAATAATTGCACTGTAAAATATTAATATGTCATGTTGTACCCAAAACTTGGAGTAAATTGGCTCACTAAGAAAAAAGAAGCAATCTCACTCAAAAATGTATTTAGTAATGCTAGTTTATAGATAACCATGTGGTGGAAGGCAATGGTATTTTATTTTCTTCCAAATAAATAAAATTAAAAAATATACAATCAAAAAGAAGAAACCATGAAAAACTAGCCCCGGTCTCCCCCATTAAACAAAAAAAACCGGATTGTTGTTTATTAAATATTTATATCTCCTATTTGCAATGGAGACGTTATTTATGCACAAAAATATGGTTGGTTGGTTGGTAGACATATATATTCAGGTTTGTGTGCTTGGTCAGCGACCCGCTTATAAACCTTCGTCAAGTAAGACAGACACAACAGACAACACACACACACATAAGTGGATCCATCTAATTTTTAGAGACAGAGGCCAACTAGAGGATCCCCAGAATTGGCTTGTCACCCCCAGAGGTATTGATTTGGTATGGGAACTTAGAGGACTTTCGGACCCAACAGATTTAACGAGCACGTACTCCGCATATACTCGGTAGGTCTTCAGTGGTACCGGGACTCGATCGCAGGACCTTCCGATCCCGAGACCGAGACGCTGACCACTAGGCTCACTACGGCCCCCACAAAAATATATTTTGAAGTGCCTGTTACGTGTCTTCAAAAGAAAATTACATATGTTTCCAATTAAATTTTAAGAAACTTCAAAAAAGCTTATAAAGATATTTTTGGACATAAGTTTTTTTTTCTGGTTTCAAACTAAACAAGAGGCATGTAGGTTTAACTATTCCAAGGTTATAAAACAAAACAACTTTATAGCTTTGTTGGCAATCTATAACATTCCCAGCTTTTATGGTTTTTCCTAAACTTCAAAAATATATATGACCAAACTCACTAATAAAAATTTCTCTTTACAAATTGTCTTAAAGCTCTGAAATGTTAGGAAATATAGTTTTTTTTAAGTAGCTTAATATATCTGTTTACACAACAGCTCAAACGTATGAATCTCTAAATGTAAAAAAAAAAGTGTTATTGAAGTCCATAGGAAAATTTTCTACCAAGCTCTTTTCCTTTAACATTCTAGTGAAAAGATAAGCGTGTACGAAAAGTTTCCTATTTGCACATATATATCCACATTTATATAAATGTATTGCCAAATACTAAAATAAATTTGCTGTTAAAATATTTTACTTATGATTGCAACTTTATGATCAATAGAAGAAATAGTTGGACAAGTTATATATGTCTTTAAATTGTAATTTTTTATTTAGAAAATAAATATTTTAAATTTATTTTTCGTGCAAATATTTAATCACAGGATTTTCCCAAAGATTAAAACGATTGCATGCAAAATCGGAGGTATAATGCCTATTTGAAGGGTGTAGTTATAAAAATCGCATTCTTCAAAGTATGGATAAGAGGGTCCGGCATTGGTTTATTATGGTAGCTGGGCTTATTATGACTTATACCTTTCTTCCCCTTCACACATTTTATGTCGGCCAGGAATACGGTAATGGTATTTCGGTGCGATCCTAAGAAATGAGACAGGCTTTTACCGCGGAATTCTCTGAGGAATTTCAAATAACGCAAAACATCAATATCCTTTTATTTGGGATTTATTTATATTTTCGCTTGTGAAAAAAAAATGAAAGTGCGATGAATAAATCTTAGCTATATCTTCTGAATAAAAAAAGAGAATTTTCGTATTTTATTGTGTTTCTCTACCGTGATTTAAAGACTTTGAAGGAAATAAATATAAAGTTTGTTGCTTTTATTTATTTAAAACTAAAAGAAAGGTTATCATAATAAAATGAAAGATTTTTCAAGTGCTAGAAAATCCAAAATTTTGTTACGCCATATTGAGATGAGAAACAAGAAGTTCTAAAAGAATAAAAATATCAGCAAATTTTTTCCTACATATATTATTATAAATAAATAAAGTATTTCGTCTGATTATTAATGTGGAAACATCGATTTAAATGAATAAAAGTTAAATATTGATGCCAATTTAATGGGTAGACCACTGACAGACAGGTAGACAGATGTCCATCTGGACGTACAGACAGATGGACAGAAGCATATTGTGTTGAAGGCGCAGCTCGAATATATTCTTCCAAAATATAGTTCACCGTTTGAAATTTAATGTTTCGGATAAATAGCAATACTAAAGTTTAAGAAATATATGTTCTTGTACTTTAAATGAATGATATAATTTTGTTTTACATAACATATATGACTTTAGCCCCTCAAAAACTTATATTTTTAACCCTAATTAAACTTCATAATTTAAATTACCTTTTTCACGTATCTTTAATATTGCTTATTAATGTCTTTGACATGCCAACAACATACCAGTTTTTAGTCGCGCCACGTAGTCATTCAAATAGAAAATGTGCAGTCAGCAAATATTTAAGAATGATATTACAACCTTTCACCTCACCGATCCTCGCACCTTATAGGTCAACCGAACGGAACAAGCAACAATAATCGCCATTTGTGAATCACTTCGCCACGTACTCCTAAAGCGAGAAAACGCCAAAAATTCGCTTCAGATAGATTTCAATAAAGAATTTTAAATGTTACGTTTTCCCCTGTTGACTTATTTTATATACATATTTTAGAATATAATACAGTTTACAGTGTTTTGTCAATCACGCATGGTTATTATAATCGCGATCGTCAGGTGTGTTAGGACAACACCAATTTTCGTTTCTATGGCATCAACGCAATTCTTGTATTTAAACAACACAATTTGTAATATTACCATTTTTTTTCATAACACTTGTGCTGTTTGAATACAAGGTTTTTCTAAGAGTAACTATAATATAATAAAACCAATAATTAATAAACTAAATAAAAGAAATAGCAAATCACTTGAGTACAAGATTAAAGCCCCTTACTACTTCTTTATTAAAGGCACCGCTTCTTTGTACAAAAAACCAGCAAGTCTCGCATATCAAAAACTCGACTGCTTTAGTATAAGACGCCGTTTCTCCAGTTAACTAAGGTGCGCCCTAGGGAATGTAAAAAGTTCTTGGTGGAACGGTCTCGTTAGATATCGAAGAACTTTATTTCTTGTTATAGAAAATACTTGGGATTAAAAGGAATTTTGTTTCTTAAGATCTTTTTTCTTTTCGTGTGTGGTTGTTTTAAGCTGGGATATATATGAATGGCTTTTTTGTAAATTATTTGGATTCTAGTAAGATAAATGTTTTCTTATTGTATGCTTTTAAGGGGATACGGTACCCAAAAATTGGTCAAAACATCGATTTTTTCAGTTTTTACTTCTTATTATTTAACCTGTGTTCTTAAATATATGGTGCACAAAATTGTGCATGGAATAAGGTCTACTATGTAAAGTTGTTTTTTTAAAAAAAATGTTGAAGTCAATAATTTGTAATTTTTTGTGATTTTTTGGGATTTTCAGTATAAATGCCTGTTACTTTTTAACTGTAGCATTTTTAACTGTAACATTTAAAAACCCATGCACAGTTCTTGAACAAATAGTTCTAAAAGCAAACTATTAAAGTTTGGTGGAGTTATTCTCAAAATTGAAAGAGGAGTAGCGTTTTAAAAAAGTTCAAAATTTTGACTTTTTAAAAAAAATGAAAAACTACTTGTAAATATTTGTTTTATTGCTAGAAAATGTTTATTTAGAGTGAACATTATACGAAACCACTATAATTTACTAGTTTATGTTATTATTTTTGAAATAATATTTTGGGTACCGTATCGCCTTAAGGGGAGATAAAAAAAACTATAGCAAAAAAGCCATATTGTGAAACATACGCTGCACGCCACTTGATCTTTAAAGCTTATTTAAATTTTTTTTGATAAAAAATAGTTTTTCTCGAGTAAGTAATTTTGCTTTCGATAAACTTTTCTCAAAATCTAATAAGTATTCAGAATTTTTAATTTCTTTATAGCAATAGAATCGTTGATATTCAAATTAGTTCCTCATGTATAATAAAATTTTTGAAAATATATTACTCTATTTTGCATGTTTATCATTTGTCAACTAAAATGCGTATAACCATATTTTGTGTTTCTTGTCTAATTAAATTTGATAACAAAAATATAGCTCGCTTTTTTTAAAAAACAACTTTTCGATAAAATTTATGAAGTTTCAATACAAAATTACTATACATTAAAATGTACCTAAATAATATTCAAATAAAGATTTTTTTATTATAAAATATTCATTTAAATATTTCAAAAGAGCTACTCGCATACAATTTATATAATTCGTAAAACGACTTAAAATACTTTTTTAAAAAAGTAAAACTATTTTTTTTTAAAATTTCTAAGTCGAATAAAATTTTGAAGTATGGAATCCTTAACAAACGTAAAACTTCTTCTAAACTACTAGCTAAAATCTCAAAAAAAATTAAATTTAAATTATTAAAAAAATTAAATTATTTAGAATTTAAAAAAGTGATAGCCTTACTATCTAGCAGTATTTGAAGTTAAAATAAATATATTTTTGACCACAGCATTGGTTTGTGATTATCATGAAATTGATGGGTTAACATCGTCAATTCTTTAGTTAATTTAATTTTTGAATTTGTGTGCTTTTGACACTTTTATCTGCTTTTGACGCTTTTTATCTACTTTTAAAACCAGTTTTTTTTGCTATAGCTTCCTGTTCTAAAATATAACATTAAAAACGAGGATAATTAAAAAAAAGTATTATAATGATACTTAGTTATTATTACGATTAACTGATTTCAAACTTAAACTGCAACATACTAACAATATTAATTTTAATTATTGAAAAACATTTAAATAAACGTTGGTGTTTGTTTATTGGAAAATAATAATATTTTCTTCAATCTTTACACTTACATTTTAATCATCATTGGGCATATTGTTTGCATTAATTCTATAAGACTTTGCCAAATCAAACGTAAATAGTTTCTTTTAAGGGTTTCAGTCAAACTAAAATAATATTTTAATTAAGTTATCTTTTTAAAATACCCTATCTCTTGGGATATCTCTCTCATTATAGAAGTAGCTGAATAGATCTTTTTTAAACTTCATTCTTCACTTTATTTTCTCTTTGTAAATATTTGAGACTTCCCTTTTTTCTAAAGAATCAATTATCCAGGGATTTCAAGCGCATTAGAAATAAAACTCTGGAGTTTAAATATAGTGTGTTAATATTTAAACTGAAAGTATTTAGGGTTATCTATAGAGAAAACTAATGATGAAAATTGTTTTTCATTTGGTAAAGAGGCTATTGATGACATGGAATAGAAAAAAACCCAATATAATTTATAATATTCTAATAGAAAATATTGGTCGCCATCGCTAATTTTTCAGCAATGGTTTATAGAAACGAAATTAAAACTCAGAAAGCACAAATTGTTGACGTCAAAGTTTCGGTTTCCTTATTTTTTTATATTCTTGAAACATATTTTAATAATATTTCTTAAAATATCAAAAATACGATTTTTATGAATTACTATTTTGGTGGTTTTAACCTTGAAAGACTAGTGGTGCCGAATTTCCCCCCAACGGAAATGCTTTTAACTATTTTTAAAGGGGATTCTCCCACAGGAAATATTTTTCGTACAGGAAGCTCCGAATACCGTCCGTTTAATTATAGATATATTCAAGCCAGCTTATCATGAAAAAGTGCTGATTAGCTTATCTTAGGCAGATGGAGGGTTATATTATTTGCTTTTTCACGGTATTAGGGTCATTTCTCAGAAAATGTACAATTTGAGGTAAAAATCTCGGAAAAAAATATTGCTGAAAGTTTTTGAAACTTTGGATTTGAGTTACACTCACATACTACATTAGGAATATAACATCGGTCCAGATCACACAATTAATATGCATTATTCTGATAGTAAGTCTTAATTTAATAATGTGTCTAAGCTATGTGTTTCTGAGCTCAGCTTCTATAAGCTTCTCAGCTAAGAAAATTGGATTTTTTTTCTTGTTAATCTATTTCCCCTTAGTGTAAAAGTGAACTTCCCCACGCGTCCCTACGGCGATTTTTGCAGAAACTTGTAGTGCATACATCATATATTGATATGCCTGTATACACTATAGATATGTAAATTATAATTATGAAACAAACCGAGTCATTGTATTTTATGTCAAAATAACTTATACAAGATTTTTTGTATTGAAATCTTTAAATTGAGTAAATACCATCACGTTCTATCAATTAACTGCGGTGATTTTAAAACTTTAGAGATTAATAAATAAATAACCAGTTGGTATTTTTCTTCCAATTTTACGTTGTTTAGTTTGTTATTATTATTTCTCATACCTGGTGAAAAAGTGCTAAAAATTAAATCAATTAATAACAAATATTGTGATTTAAAAATTAATGCATTAGGTCTATATAGGACTGAACAACATCTTCTCTGTACTCAAATAATGACGTGATTGAAGTAGTCTGATCTAACCTATCACAAAAGCAAAAATCAATGCCAAGACTTAATTAACCATCTTTTTAAGGTAAGTGATTGGTCAAAATAGACTACTCTCACCACGTCACACCCATAAAAAGGGCTAAAAGGTAACAAAAAAAGGGCAACCCATAAAAAGGTCAACCAATACAAGATTTGACCAATACAAGATTTTCAAGATTACTCAATTTAAAGATGGTATTTACTCAATTTAAAGATACAATTTTTCTTAAAAGCTTTATCATAACTAACAATTTAAGAAATCATAGCCAGATTAGCTTTAATATAAACATCCTTACTGTGTGTAATACTTTAGTTTCCAAAACAATCCAGCTCCAAAAGTTATTTAATAAAGGGCCGAAAGTATGATAGGGCTTTTGATGAGTATTACGTGATGCTACTGTTATCTATTCCAGCTTTAACACGCCGTGAAATCTCATCATCTAAAATGAGCCAGCGATGCTGATCAGAATATATCGTCATCACTTTTCCGTTTATTTTCTGTGCGGGGTTGCCGATTTCTGTTGGGCAAACGTGACGCCAAATCATGTCAATCATAAAAAAAAGTCTGCCAAATCGTGCCAAATATTCAATATAAATAAAATCGAAAAAAAACTAATATAAAATATCGAATATCGAATATAAAACCAAATATCGAATATAAAAAAGTCTTATTCCCTAACTGGGATGGTCAGTCGAATACCTCTTAAAAAAGCCCCCGGTATGTGTTACCTTTTATGTGTGACGTGGTGAGAGTAGTCTATTTTGACCAATCACTTACCTTAAAAAGATGGTGACTTAAGTCTTGGCGTTGATTTTTTGCTTTTGTGATAGGTTAGATCAGACTACTTCAACCATGTCATTATTTGAGTACAGAGAAGGTGTTGTTCTGTCCGATATAGACCTAATGCATTAATTTTTAAATCACAATATTTGTTATTAATTGATTTAATTTTTAGCACTTTTTCACCAGGTATGAAAAATAATAATAACAAACCAAACAACGTAAATTTGGAGGAAAACTACCAACTGGTTAGTTAATTTTTAATCTCTAAAGTTTTAAAATCACCGCAGTTAATTGATAGAACGTGATGGTATTTACATTTTATATTTAATTATTTAATTATATTATTAAAGACTGGGGATAGACAGTGCCGATATATAACAATCTGTAAATTTTAAAGCTGATAAAATGTTCACGTTAATTATTAAATAGTAAGTAAAATATATTTGAGGTTAGAAGTTTCTCATCTATATTCGCCAGCATCTAGCTATCCAATGGATTGAAAAAATGGAATCATTTGAGTCCCCAAACTTTTGCCATTATACTCAAATATATTAACAATAGTCATAAATATTTAAAGCATAAAACTAATTCCATAATAGTATTAAACTGACAAGGTAATGCGATAATATTGTAAGACACTAATAAAAAACTTTTTAAGAGTGAAACGTATTCATAACAAAGAATATAACTACGACGATATATCGCCAAAATAGAACATCCTTCATTGATAGAATATTCTTCTCACACGTTACTTTCATATAGTTATTTTGTTGCCACTCGGAAAGAACAAAATAACAAAATAATTTAATGAAGGAACAAACAAAAAACATCAAAACACTTATCCTCTTCAATGTGCATCGGGCAATGCGCCATTTTTTTCATTATTTTTTCTTCTATCAATATATACGTTCCATCATCAAGTTTTCCGGAAGAAATAAAGATGTTTACGAGTTTCCTCCGGTATTTTGGCAACAAGCCGAGTGCATACAATGGGGAGTTTAAGTCACTAGTGGGCCAAGTCCATCAAAGTTATTTTTATGGGAAACATATTGTATTGTAAATACTCTACAATGTGGTTTATGAATAGTTCAACAACAATTCCAAAATTGAATGAATTGATTGATATTTTTTCATCAAAACACCTTATAAAATTTCATATTGCGAAATAAAAACATTGTTGTGTTAAGTTTTGTAAGTGAGTTCACACACTTGTTTTTACTGTGCAACTCTCCGGTATACAAAGTATCGATTTTTTTGTTTATTCGATACTTATATAAGTAGTTCTCTTCTATAATATTACATTTATTGATTCAATCAAAGGTTTTCACTTTTCATTACCCAAGTAAAGTTTATGCTTTATATATTTTTTCATACATGGTAAATTGTATGCACTTGTGTATACATATAAAGGCCGCAATTGCTTTATATTTTACAGTTGCTGGTGCAGTTACAATTTTGTACTAGTTCCAAAGCAAGCACTGAGCTGTTATAGAGATTAATCGATATAGATTTTTCTCTTAAAAATATTTAGTTTTCTTGAAGTAGAATTGGCGATTTATATCAAAAAATGTAAAAGTGTTTTTTAAACTTCGCATAATAACTAATTTTCTTTGCGATTTAATTTATTTTACACCTTTTTTGGGAAAGGAATCTTGCGGAATATCCAGAAGTAATGGGACTATTTAAAAAGATACTTTGTATCACCATAGATTAATAAGAGCTACAGCCATCGCCAAAGAAGTGTTTTTGCCTTTAATTAAATGCAGGTAATATTCATTGCAAAAAGAGGAAAAAGAGATTCCATGTTAAATTCCCTAATATCACTTAAAATATAGATTTTCAATAAAACTATGTCGTTGTTTGTGCAGAAATCCGTGGATTGCATACTACACTGTAACTAAAATCTGTTGTTTTACGGGGGAAAACATTCAGTTGGTGTAACAGAACACATTTATATAATTTTGCAGCGGAAATCTTTTTTTTTCTACATTTTAACTGTAATTAATATAATTGAACAGATTTTAGTCGTAAATTATACAGACTTTTCTGGCCCACCAACAGAAAGTATTTTAGATTAAAACAACAATTTTTTACGGTGTACTTACTCCAGTACTACACTCAACCATCCACGTGTCTACACAGGTAGTGGCGATAGACGCTCCTTTAGGCCTAACTCCTTTCGACAGATGAAATCTTGACGGGAAAAAGGCGATTGTAAGGAAAAAAGATGAAAAGTTCCTATCATAAGGGACTTAGATTGAAATTGAGGGATAAAGGCTTTTAATGGAAAAATGCCTGTCATGTCAGTTGGGATCAATTGTTGTAAGAAGTATCAGGCGTCTAATTAGATGTCTTAAGGTTACATGCCGAAAAAAATGGGTCTTATAAGTGTATCATCTTGTGATGATATTTGTAGGCTCATGTACTAATACACATGTACTAATCATGTGTGTATTAGTACACTGTATATAAAGTATTTCTATAGTAAGGAAGACTGAACCGGCACAGCACCATGGACCACACGGAGACATATAGGGTGGCCTTGGGCCGATGGCCGATGGTTTGGGTCGCAGGTCATAACGTAGCAGTCCGCGCGCTGTAACAGTGAGGTTCGATCCCGCCTCGTAATGTTTACAGCCAAAAAAATCGGCTATAGTGTATCATTCGCTCGATGAATTGTGGCCAGTCAGTACTATCACTCTATCCTATAGTACCATGTACTAATACACACATGATTTTTTCTAATTTTATCAATAAATTACAAAGCGTTATTTGGCTGTAATAAGTTGTGTACTGAAGTTAGAAATATACAACTAAAAGCGTTCAGATAATACTATTAGAAGGTATTTCTTATATAAAAAGAGAGGTGTAAGCGACGAGCCTCTCACCGAGAAGGTTTTTGGTTCTGTCCTTATCCTAGACATACTATAGACGTATTCGTGCTGGTGGAAAAAAATCCTCTAAAAATCACCGGGGTGCCCGAGTACACTGCGATATACGTGCTTGTTAAATCTGTGGAGTCGAAAGTCCCGGCGGCGTTAGCGTACAGTGTCGCTCGAAGTTCCGTTGGGTGCCCGATCAGGTGTCGACCTCGTCACTTGACCAGGGTTCTAAATTACGAGGCGTATTAGCTGTGTTAAAGCTCCTGAAAAAAATTGATGTAACTATTTTAGGATAAAACATAATTTAAAAAAATTATATTTAAAAATTCTTGAAGCGAGAGAGGGAGAGAGAGAAAAAATCTGAAAAATGAATGAAAATTTTATGAATAAAGTCGAAATGTTATTTAAAGTAAAAAAATACGCCAAAAAAGACATTTAAAAAAAAATTAACGCTACATTAAGTTTTTAAAATCATTACATAAAAATTCAACAACTGTGACATTTAAAATAATTTCTGAAAAAAAAATAATTGGTTTGTAGTTTAAAAAACATTACAACATTATTTGTACATGTTTTATGAATGAATGGAATTGTTAAAAATTTATAATGAGATAATATAAAGTACAAAATTTCATTCCGCACAAAATCATATAGATTTTTCTCTTCTCCCCAAAAAATAATACATCCGCTTTCTAAAAAATTCCATTATGAATTTATAATTCCCAATCTACGCAAATATCTACATGAAAAAAGCAAACTAAACACGACCCTTTCGAAAACTACAAATAATTATATTCATAAAAAACTAAATAAATAAAATAAACGCAAATTGGAATAAAGCTCTTGAGAAATTCTCGTTTTAAAAAGCTCACCGGCTGTTTTTTTGATAATTTTTTTTGACAATACATTGTAGTCATGGCAACCCGACTTGTTAGCACTCAAAGTCAAACAGTAAACTGTGATTAAGAAATCAGCAGAAATAGCAAATTTCGTGATAAAGTAGTGCAAGTATCAAACAAAGTGTTAGAATCATTTGATTTTATGAGCAGTTGTCAGTGTTCTTTTATATAATCAGTAAAATTTCGTACAATCGGTTGTCAGTATACTCTTACGTTGCTCGCCTCTAATAGATCGTGCATATCTCTAGTGTAACGTTAATACGATTAAACTTAAAAACTGTATCCTATAATTTAAATTAATAAAATATTTTAGCGTTTATACCACATTTCCACAGATCGTGTTAAGTCTAGTCACATGAGCGATATTTTTTACGTTTCATTGTTTAATTTTTAAGTTTTAGTAGAGAACTTTTTAAGTTAGAGAATTTTATACTTTGTGTTTTTCACAAATGAAAAAAACTAATTAATATAAATATAAAACTAATTAATGATAAGAAATAGATATAGCTTTCAAGTAATTTTTAAAATACTTTTTATGTCAATATCTTTTATGTTTGCGAAATTAAAAAATGTTTTTTTTATCATATTTTTCTTGATTAAATGAAGGTAACACGAATATATTAATTGGTTAAGTAAATCTTTTATTTTCTTTAAAAAAGGTGTAACTAAGTTAATACGACGTTTTTGTTAAGATTTTTAAAATGGAACAATTTACAATGAAAAATTCTTATAATCGGATTCATTAAAAGCTTTTGTTTGAAAGTAGGTTTCAATTCAAAATCGAATAAGCTTGAACTTATATAATTGAATTTTGAGAATTCACCGAAAATAAATTTGATGTACTTTTAACTCATGGTGTATTAGTGGGTAGAAGTTAGTGATACATTCAAGATTTTCTTTAATTGAACAATACATTTGGTTAAAATCATAATGCATTAATACGTCAAGGAAAATTAACTAATTTGTTATAATTCGATTTAAAATATGAACATTTTCTTCACATTTGAGCAAAATGTTACTTTTTTTATAATTATTTAAATTTCCTGAAAATTTAATAAAGTTGACATAACATTATTTTGAATTTTATAACATTATGAGCAGTAAAACTAATGTTTATGTTTTCAATTAGCACAGATCGTTATAAAAATTACAAAAATGATTGCAGAAATTCATAATTAAATTAGTTAATTAGTTCATGAAAGTAATATTTTTTGTATGGGTCCATATATAATTGGATGTAATCATATTATCTTATGAAATATAGTGTAAAATAGTGAAATCCACACGAAAATATGCGTTTAAAAGTCGGCGTACAAGGGCGCTACTGCGGATTATTCTTCATACACACACAGCACATTTCAAAGCGAGAGTTAGTTGACTTTAACTAGAATAAAAAAGAAAGCAAAAACAATAGTAACTATGATTTGAGTGGTTTTGGCTGTTCGAAGACAATATGTTCAAAGTCATTATGAGAGAGTGGGTGTTATTTGAAAGAGGTTGACTTTAACTGGGTGGTGGAGAAGGTATTATTAAAAATAATAAAATTCAGAAATAAAACATGGGAGTTTAACTTGATGGGGTGTTAATTTTATAATATATCGTTTTTTTTAATGAAATTATTCACAGTGTTCTCTTTCATACGGTTGCCGCCGCGTTTTGGTATCAGTGTTTAATTGAATCGACTACTTGATTGGATTAAATTGCATAGAACAGAGCGAAATCCCTTTTTTACATTGCAAAATTGCCGCATTTCTGGATCAAACCATCATTTTGCCGCAGTTTTAGTGGCTCAAAAGAATACTCGTAATTTTCTTTTCCTCCGGATTTACTAAATTATTTTAACGTTTTTGATTTCAATGACTTGCATAGAGTCGTAGTAAAATAAAGTGATAATGTGGGTTACCATATTTTTATTATAATTATATACATTTTAACTGAATTAAATTATGTAAATTTAGTATATTAGCAGATAAACAAAATGAGAAATATTTAGTATGTCGTTTCTCGATGGCCACCATCATCTTTTTATTAACTTTTTTTTTCCATCCGGTAAATAGAGTCAGCCGTTTTAGTGGATCAAAATGTATTGTGACTGATGTGATTTATTTAAGAGGCCGCAACACTATATCGTCGGTCAAATGACAATGCAGCAAATGTGTGTAAATTTTATTGATGGGTTATTTTTGAAAACGGTGGGCTTATCAATATCTAGTTTTCCATCCCTGCGAATTGGCACATTCGTGGTTTTGTCAATTGACCAACGTTATAGTTTGTACAATAAATAACTCAAAAAAAATCACTAACCAATCCCTTTTTTTTTATTCCAGAATGTCGCTGACTACCCACCACTAATCACCATTTAACAACATTTCAAAATGGACTGGCCAGCTCACTACCGTCCCATCCTGTACCTGGTCCTCTTCTGCTTTCCTCTGATTGGCTGTTTCGTGCTGGACGGTTCCCCAACTTCGTTTGCCCAGTTCCCACGCTGGCAGGCTGGGCTGAATGGGTCCTTAGCAATGTCGTTCCGGACCCGGGAGCCTAATGGGTTACTGCTGTACACAGATGATGGCGGCGCGTACGACTTTTTTGAGGTGAAGTTGGTGGAGGGGAACGTCAGACTGAGGTTTAATCTTGGCGGAGGAACGGCTATATTGGCTGCTGGAAAGAATCTACACGATAGCCAGTGGCATAAAATGCAGGTTAGTATGAAAAATTAATTTTGTTATGTGCTATAGGAATTCCAAAACAGTATAACTTTCTTTAACATATTCATTAATTCCACTAGCTATTACGAGAAATGATAAATCTTAAATCCTTTAAGCGGTTATGCGTTTATTTCACTCGGTGCCTCTTGTGGCTTGGCAAGATTTTTCAAGAGCAGAAACCTTACTTGGTGCCATTTAAACTTTTCACTATGTACCGGGTACCGTTGATTTCGTTGTACCGCTAAGTTTGTCTCCACACGTCAGAGGTATTTTATCTATATGCCTCATAATAAGAGGCACTTCTGAACATACAAGTACATTTTTGAGAGCGTATATTTACCGCTTGCCCAGTTCCCACGCTGGCAGGCTGGACTGAATGGGTCCTTAGCACTGTCGTTCCGGAACCGGGAACCTAATGGGTTACTGCTGTACACAGATGATGGCGGCGCGTACGACTTTTTCGAGGTGAAGTTGGTGGAGGGAAACGTCAGGCTGAGGTTTCATCTCGGCGGAGGAACGGCTAATTGGCGGCTGGGAAGAACTTTCATGATAGCCAGTGGCATAAAATGCTGGTTAGTATGAAAAAATATTATATCTTGTAAAGTGTTATTAGCTGAAATAACCTGGTTAATGTAGAGTGTTGAACTGGCATCCCTTGAGTTGTAAGTTCAAGCCTTGACGACCGAAGAGGTAGCAATGATCTCAGTCACAAAGTCCACCAAGTTTCCGCACTTCAAATCAATACCTCTGGGGGTGACGAGCCAATTCTGGGATTTCTGCTTGGCCTCTATCTCTAAAATTAGCAGTATCCCCTAACGGTCAGTAGTGCTGCCCTATATCGCGTTACTCTCGAACGAGAGAAGCTAAGTTGTAAACCCGAACGAAAGAGTGTGGTAGTGTTGCTGCCCTCTACCGTGCAGCATTACGTAGCAATGAACACTTCGGCGTCTACTTTGAATGCGGCTCCAACCATAGAATCACTTCAGGAATTATTCAGAGTTGGTACAAAATACTCATAGTATATGTGCAACATGTTATGGTAATTTCATAGCTTCGAACTCCAACTCTGTCATATGTAAAGAGGAAACGGTCGACTCAGTGTTAAACCAGAAACCTCTAGCGTACCAGCACAGTACTGAACCTTCTACGACAAAGTAATTGGTCTATATGTGAAGCCTATTAATGAGTATTTGTGGTGACTATCGCATATTAAAATGAAAACATATAAGCTTTAAATTTGTCAAACTTGCTATTATACTTGTATCTCTATCTTGCTTGGATACTTGTATCTATATCGTTTAAAGACATGGTAGTTATAATTAACAAAAACAAAAAAGGTGCCTGATTTTCAAAGGAATAAAATTCGAAAACATTTATTCAAAATAAATATTCTTTTATGTTATACCTTTATCCTCACTTTTCGCGCCATACTGATTCACAACATTATTCTGTGTCAGATTAAATAAATAAATTCAGTAACAACGACACCTTGCAAGAGACCTTTTTGAAGATTTATCAAAATTTGGCGTCAATACTTTTTGTAAAACTATTTTTTTTAAAGAATCAAAAACTTTTTACGAACTTCCATCAAATACATACCTTTTGAAGAAATAACCTCTCAAAATCTTTGTGAAACCTCTCCAATATTTATAGCATTTTGATTTAAAAATCAATAAATATTCTCTGGAAAAGTGTTGAAAATTCTCCATCTCGCAAATTGATGGATGTCGCCTTACATTATAGAATATCCTCAACCTACATTCATACATGGTATACTTCAAACGGCATATTGTCTTCATATTTTATGTAGCAACTTTCCACGGATTGAGGCATGTTACGGCGCACCAGATTAGTTTAACAAGGTTATCAAAATTTCCGTTCGGCGTTGTTCTCCTTCTTCTTTAATAACTTAATAGAAACTGCCACACAAAGCCTGTGGCGCAGAAGAGCTCTCTATTGATTTTGTAACTTTGTGGCAAATTGTGTATCTATGTTACTTAATTTATGAAAACACGAGTAACTGGGAAAGTGTTTGGTAGTGCTTGAGGCTGCATATTTCTACCCTCTTACTATATAGCTTAAAAATAGATATTCATACTGCTCATTATTTTCCCTATCCCTTTTGAACCACGAGGCCGACATCTGAACTACATATGAACAGAATCTCGGAAGACGAAAAGAAGTCTGAGAGTTGAAAAATTTCGCCAAAAATATATTTAACTTGTATAACACCTGAACTTACATCTGAACGGAATCTTGAAAGAAGGAAAATAGTCCGAGAGTTCAAAAAATTTTCAACCACTAACATATTTAACTTGCACCAGTCACCTACACTTAGGATCTATTAATTATTCTGTTTTCTCCTCTCTCAATAAATTTATAAAACGATATCTAAATAAAAAGTTATTGTGAATTGAATGATAATTTGATATGATAACTTTTGAACTTTTTAACTTTTGATTTGAATGATAACTTTAAAACCATATTATCCTAATTAAGGTTTTTATGATCATGTATTAATATATTTAATAAAATATATCAAGTATATGTCGAAGATACATATCAAAAGATACATGATATAATTTTGCTTTTGAAACATTTCTCAAAATCTATTCCTAAAATCTATTCAAAATCTATATTCTGTTTAATACACTTTAGGTATAGTGAATTTAAAAAATGTAATTAATTATTAAGTGTTTTCACCAGTTTTAAGCTAACATTTGGGTTAGTACAAACATGTTTGGTTCTCCTAAGCTAATTAAAAATAATATTTAGTAACAAAAATGTGTGCAGAATGTAAACCCAGTTTTTACAAACAGTCAAGAGAGTTGTTAGTATATTTTATGCATCTTTCATTAAGAAAAGTGTATCGAAAGCAAAATTATATGGTTCAAATGAAAGCATATATACTAAATAATAATAATAATGAAGTATTTTAACAAGGGAATGTACTAAATAATAATAAGGAAGTATTTTAACGAACGATTGTCATGCGACGTTTATGGTTTATAGAACGGTGTACATTAGTGTGAACTGAAACAATTTTTAATACACTTTTATTTCGATTTAAAAAGTGTTCTTTTTTACTATGGTCTCTCCTTAACTAATATTTAAATTTGTACAAATGTAGAGGGTGGTCACAAAATTGAAATGACAGTATTCAGTACTTTCTGTAGAACATATAAATGGTCCGAATTACTATTCATTTAGTAAAGAGACTATTAACCACAATCCCGTATAAGGAAAAAGAAATTAATTATCCTATTTTCTTTTAAGGAACACTGCCACTGTTATTGCAAGGCATGGTATAAAATAAAACGACAAATTAAAAACTTAAAAACTTTTTAAAAACTTTGGTATTTAAACTTTATTTCCTATTCGCGCTGGAACTGAAAATCAATAAATTTGGTGGAAATAAAGCAAAAATAATTTTTTTATAAATCACCTTTCTGATGATTTTAAGTTTTGATTACGTAGCAGCAGTGTCATATCTCCACTTTAAAAAATATATTTTTAACCAATTTTTTTACGGGATATTCCCTCATGCCGTCAATTGCCTCTATATCGAATGAATAGAAACTCGGGCCATTTTTTTTTTGTTCTACAAGAAAGTCATTTTAATTATGACTCCCCTGTTCACTGTACAAAAAATCAGTTAGTTTTACAGAAATAAAGCAATAGATTTACAAAAAAATTAAACTGTTTTTTTTAAATTTTATTCTGTTAAAATAAACTGCTTCAAGTAAAAACAGTTTTTTGCTGCTTTTTACCGCGTAAAGTACTAGCCTACAATTGACCAAACATTTCAATTGTTTGTGAAAACTAACTGTGCTACGATTTTTTTCAGTAAAAACTACAGGCTAATTCTATGTAAGTGTAGTGTAAGTCATCATTTAAGAGGAGCTCACAAGCTTTTTAAATGTGATAAATAAATTAAATTGAATAAAGCACATTACATTATTTAGATTTAATAAATATAGATCAGCTATTCCTCTAATTTTTTCATTTAATGTTAAAATTTGTACTTATAATCACTTTGACTTAAACTACAGAAAAGATAATTTTGCATGGAATTAGACGGCTGACTTTTTTTTTTACCGTGTATAGTATCTATAAATTTTGTACCTAAATATATAAGTAAGGGATTTTCCCTTACATATCAATTACACAGGAGAGCATACTTATTCTCTAGTATATTATAAAAAGGAGAGAGATTGGACGTTCAATATAGTTTACTTAGTTTATATGAAATGTTGAAAGTCAGTCTTAAAGTAAGGCTATACGGCTTTTAAGTGAGGGCCAAGAATGGCCACCAAAACACACAACCTCACATCTCGAGGTTTTTTTTAATATATTTTTTTTATTGGCTTAAAATATTCTTATGCCAAAAATATTAGACCCGTATTTTTTCTTTTTTTCAAATGCTCCATAAAAAGGGGAAAAAATGAATTTTAAAATTAGGACGAAAAATCGCTCCCGAAAACGCTTTGTGGCTGTCACGTGGTATCTATGATGTCACTAGTAACTATAAACAAACTTTGAAACACCATTTTGGAATCTACTTTAAGCAAATTTGAACTATCCGCTTCTGTAAAACCTCCACCCATTATCTATATAATTCTTATTTTAATAGTAAGTTAGATTAAAACCAGTTTAATTACAAACAAAAAAACATCACACCGGTTTGTTTATACATACTAGTGACGTCAGCCAAATCGACGTGTTTGTGATCACGTGACGTACCGATGAAAAAAAAAGCCATTTGAAAATGATTTTTATTAATTATTTAAAGATTGAATTTGCAAAAAAATATATACGTTTGTTATATTTGGGTTCAAACTATAATTTAATTAATATTGGAAGGTATTTTAGCGATACTGTCAAGTACTCTATTAAAAAGTGAATCTATTTTCAATGGTTGTGTTGTGAGAAGAGTGGAGTCAAACAAATTCTGCTGCGTTTGCAATTTCTCTGGAAAAGAATTTGTTGACTCGCCGGGTAGGCATTATTAGACTGTGGGAACTGTTTGACGGATTGGCAAGACTTTAACTGAGAGTCATTAAGAAAGAACTTAATATTATAACATTATAGAGATTTGTGCTGCGTATTACATATATCTATAATAATAAAAGAAAGAGTCTGTCTGTCTGTGTGTCTGTTATCGGATCGTAAAAGACCTACTTATACTGCCCTCAGAAATTCGAAATTTTTAAGATAGATTCCCTTTAATACTAACGTGTGCACCTGAGGCTTAGTTTTTTCAAATTTGTTCCATTTTTGAAGAAAATTCGAATTTTCTGAAAAAAATACACCACTTTCGCTCAAATCCGATCATTTTTTTCTCTTTCCTGATGCCATCGGCTGAAAAAATTAAATAAAACTTTTAACGAAAACATTTAAAATTCAAAATGTTTATTTTATTCTTTTGCCATTACTTTATAAAAATTTAATTCATTATTTGAAAAATAATTGGCATGTTTCAAGTGACGTAATTCCGCCAGTCTTCATTCCCGGATTTTATTGTGGGTTTATTTGATGATTTTTTCATTGATTTTTCTGTTGACTGCATGTATGCATATTTAAGCAATAAATGTATAGTTAAGCTATTACTGAACTATGATGGTTAATAAAGGCCATCGCACTAGAGCTATTAGTGTTTCATGTCTTTATTTTTTCGCCAAATACGTTGCCAAACTCGCCAAATTATTAACTAAAATTCGCCAAATAGGCAATTTCTTTTATAAATAATTTATAAGCTGGTCGGTTGTTCGAAGGTCATTGTGTTAGAGCTGTATAATGGGTGTGGGTAGCTATATCTATTTTCTCGCCAAATTATTTCCCAAAACGCGCCAAATGAGCTAAAAGGTTTTATGCATTTATGAGGGAATGGTGATGACATTTATGAGTGCATTTTATAGCGTATTTTTCATTTTGGAATTTTAAGGCAATGAAACGGGATTTTATAATTTATAACGAGCGGAAACAACAATAAGTTTATGATCCTATAACAGGTTATATGGTACACATATTTGGAATCTATTTGATATTTTTTTATTCCGTGCGAAGAACGGGTATAAATTTGCTAGTTATGTATAAAATAACCTAGTGCCTATAGTAAAAAAATTTTTTGGCCTGAAGCTGAAATGTAATATTAACCCAGTTACTTTGAGTAGCTGCTGGGAAATGCAGTGTTAGTTCGCATCCAGCGCGCAACCAGGGAAGGAAATATTTGTGTATTGTTTTTTGTAGTGAATTTAGAGGCTTTACTGAACTGGATGATACACATAGGTGGTTCGGAAAGAAAAGCAGAGGGGCCCGGATGTCCGAGTTGGTTGGATCGCAGCCTTATACATTAACAGTCTGCTCGCTGTGACGGGTGCGGGTTCGATTCCCGCCTTCGCCCCTGGTGTACCTTCTCTCTCTGTGTCAGTAAAAATCCTGTCTGTGTCTGTCCTACTTTGTCGACCTCGTGACTTGACCAGGGTTCTAAATTACGAGGCGTTATTGGCTGTGTTAAAGCTCCTAAAGGAGGCTAGAAATAGGCAGCCGGAAACGATTACCTTACCTTACCTGTCCTACTTGACGATGGTTTATAAGCGGGTAAGCTGATCAAGCACACCAAACCTAAATATATATGTACCAACCAACCAAAGAAAGGCAGAGGGGAGTGGAAGGCGAGAAAAGAATCGGTATGTGGATGTTGTTTTTTTGACAGAATAAATAAGTGGATTTTGAAAATAGAGCGTCGAGTGTTGACCGCCATGTACCTTTAAGTAACCTGTCTTTTCTGCTCTTATACAACTGGTTGTTATAACGAAGAAATGTTAGTTTTAACGTGTTTTAAAATTTGTCACCTTTGAGTAACTTGTTCCACTGTTTGTTGTTAATGAAGAAATATTGGTTTTAATGTGTTTTAAAGATTGCTTTTAAGAAATGTATCTTAACTTAATAAATGTTTGCTTACTCTTATTCAGTGATCTTATTCTTGCTGGGAAACTGGGTTACAACGTAACCTATATATACCTCAATATAATCCATTTATTTTTGCTGCAGATCACGCGCAATGCTGAGGAGACTATTCTAACCGTCGACGGGGACGTGCAAAAGCGGCTGACGGCCGGGCCCGACTACCTGTTTGGAAACGCATCCACCAACAGCGCCGTCTTTGTCGGAGGTCTGCCGGAGTGGTACGGCTCCAAGCTCGCACTGCTCGCCCTGCCATCGGCATACTTCGAGCCCAGGTGAGATCGCGATTATTATCTGTGAAATTATAATAATTGGGTTAAGTTGGGGGGAAATTGCACTGTTAAAAATGGGTTCCTTATATTGAGAATAACGTTGTCATTTTTGAGAACGATTTAGGGAAAATAATAGTATAATAGAAAGAATGGTATATCCAATGGCTCAAACCTCGTACTGCTTGACATGCCCTTGGCGTTCTTCGAACTCAGGTGGTCTCGCGATGATTGTATATGCGATTCTAATAATTGGGTTAATCGTTCAATTACACTGTTAAAACTGGGTTCTGAATTACGAGAAGAATGTTCTCATTTTTGAGAACGATTTAGAAAAAATTATATATCCGACGGTTCAAGGCTCGCACTGCTTTTGGCGTTCTTCGAGCCCAGGGGAGCTCGCGATGCTTGTCTATGCACTTTTTATACTTGGGGAGCAATGCCGAGGAGACTATCTTGACCGTTGACGGGGACGTGCAAAACGGGGCTGACGGCCGGGCCCGACTACCTGTTTGGAAACGCCTCCACCAACAGCGCCGTCTTTGTTGGTGGTCTGCCGGAGTGGTACGGCTCCAAGCTCGCACTGCTCGCCCTGCCATCGGCGCACTTCGAGCCCAGGTGAGCTCTCGAGGCTTTTCTATGCGATTCTGAGTTTCTAATATTCGGGTTCACCTGCACAATTACAGGGCTAAAATTGGGTTTTCAATTTTGAGAATAATGTTCTCAATTTTGAGAACGATTTAGAAAAAAAAGGTGATATCCTTGATGGCTCAAAGCTCGCCCTGCTCGCCCTACCTTCAACATACTTCGAGCCCAGGTGACTTCTCGAGGCTTGTCTGTATATAATTATATTAATTGGGTCCACCTTGTACAATTACGCTGTTAAAAATAGGTTCTAAATTATGAGTCTGGTAATAATGGTCTAATTTTTTAGAATGATTTGGAATAAAAGGATATTTCCAACGGCTCAAATCTCACACTGCTTGCCCTAACTATTGCATACTTCGAACCCAGATGAGGTCTCGAGTGTTGTCTGGAAATTCTAATTTTTGATTAATCGTTCAATTGTAACTTGTACAATTTGCACTGTTAAAAATGGGGAATTGTGAGAATAATGTTCTCAGTTTTGAAAACGATTTAGAAGAAAAATAATTGCTCAACGCTCATACTGCTCACCCTACCTTCAGCATACTTCGAGCCCAGGTGAGCTCGCGATGCTTGTTATGCAATTCTAATACTTGGGTTCATCTTATACAACAGCACTGTTAAAAAAGGTTCCCAATTTTGAAAACATCATCGGTTTATACGAATGCATTGTTCTTAAATTTAAGAATGATTTAGACCACACAGACCTTAGAACTGTTGGAGTACCACAGTAACCCAACAGTTCTGGCAACAAAATCTGTAATCTGTTCCCATTTTTCTTTCGCGATAATATTTTATTCATTAAAGTTTTCATATTAGGTAAAGAAATTTTAAAATTATTTAAGGCTATTAGTAATATTAATTTAATTTTATTAAATTATTTTCCACTTAACATAATGCTCTTCCAAAATACTTCTTCACTTTTAATCAATATATTAATGTCGGCTATAGTTTAAGAACTTTAATTAAGATGAACTAACGACCCCACAGCCTTGGTTACGTTACAAAAACTCACACCCTCTGTAATGTGAAAACTCTTTTTCCCCCGCACGTCAGGTTCCAAGGCTGGATCCAGGACGTCATATTCGCCAGCGACGATGGCGTGCTTCGAGCCCAGGACCTGCAGGAATCTCAAGGGGTTCGTTCCTCGTCACCCCCCGATGACCACTGCGAGAGGGGAAACCCGTGCCTCAATGGGGGAGCCTGTATTTCGACGGACGCCGGACCCGTCTGTGACTGCCGAAGGACGGACTACGAAGGGGATCTGTGTGAACAGAGTGAGTTTTTTTGTTAGTCACTCAATGTAGACTTGTACTAATCTTTATAAAAAGTTCGCAATTAGTATACTCGGTGGCAACGAATTTATGCTAAAAGAAGGCTGGGTGAAGTTTTTTTATAGTGTGACTCACAAGTTAAAGTTTTTTTTAATTCGAAAAAAATCACATTAAATAGAACATTTTACAAATTTTAGTTTCAGTAAGTGTAGATCGGCTTTGGAGATGAGTTACTTCGGCTTTTATCTACTACTGTATTTGTTGTTAACTAGATTACTGGTAAAAATGAGCAGCGCCATTTACTGGCGGTGTTCTGTGGGCATCCCACAAAATTTCCTATGACTTCAGTGGGCGTACTTAGTACTTCTGTAGCTGTACTTAGAACTTTGGTAGTCTACGGCCCCCATTTTCCAGTCTTGTTATGTTCATCACCGCATACAATATATACCTTTTAATTTTAAATTGAAGTTATAAGGTAGATATCAGTATAGAAATTGTACTCTGAGTAACATGAATGATGGTGCTTCGCCCTTTCCGTCGGATCATTAGAATTTGGAACACATCTCTGAAATGGTTGCTCCATATATTGAATTCCGACCGTATTTTTTTTTTAGTTGACGTAATCGCTTTATCAACCAATGACTGCAGGTGGTAATAATTTTGTTTTTTTAAGAGGCAAGACCCACTAATAAAAGTATAATATTGAGGTTTATTTTGAGTGGCAAACATTCGGAATTGGGTCTGACGAATAGCTCAAAAAATTTCAAACAAATTGTCTCTTTGGAAATCTACGTAATAATTAAAGTTAAGTGATAGTGAACACCACGATTTGGCCGTCATCGTAATATTTCGGAATGTTATGTGGCTCACGCCATTATGATAATGAAAATTTTTCAGACACCAGAAATCTCAGATTTTAAACGTCTGAAATAAAACACACTTCATTCCATAATTATTTTGATACTTTTTTTTTTATAAAACTTTGTTTCATTTTCAAAGTTTTTTTTTTCAAATAAAACAATCTCATGAAACTAGAGATCGAGAAACACATTTTTCATGAGCAGACGATTATCTCAAAATGAATCGCTCGCTTATTCTGAAATGAAACACACTTTGATGAAAAAAATATTTTTTATAAACATCATACGGAATAAAGGCTTTAGAAAATTCGAGCTTAAAGGCGCGGGTATTTTTACACAACGATACGTAAAAAGAAGTAAATAAACGAAGAAAAAAACGTCACAAAATCGAAAAACTTGACTTAATGGAAAACACTTTTTGTTTTCCGACAAAGGAATAAAAAGAATGTCGCTGATGACTTGGCTTTTGTAGAAAGAGTGAAATCGGCGAAGTGAAGAAACACTACAGACTGGCGGTGAAAAAATTCTGTCGGAGGATTTGTAAAATGACTTTTGTTTTTAAGGTGTTTGAAAATGACAATAAAAGTGACGTTTTTTTTCACTGTGAACGCGAAAAGTAGCTCTTTCATCTCTGTAATTAAGTTTAATTAAAATACAACGTCACAATAAAAATTCATTTGTGATATTTAACTTTGTGAGTTTTATCGTTTCAATATTTTTTAATATATTTAATGCGAATAAAATGATATAAAAATAATTAACTATCAGGAGTTACAGAAAAAAGTTATTTCGAAAGTGCCAAAATTTTCATTCATTAAATAGCGATGGGAAATTATTTTCAACTTAAATATTTTATTTTTTTTCACTAATTACAGAACCAAATATGTTTCGTTAGTTTATTCAAGTATATCTTCGTTTTCTAAAATTGAAACATTTATTTTGCATCACACTTTTCAATTTTTTTTCTAGTTAACTCCAAAAAGTATAATTTCGAGTTTTGTCGCTAAATGTTGTCGTTGACTTATAACATATAAAATAAATAAAACATTAAAATGGCGAGTTGAAAAACTTTTTAAGTCAAAAATCGCTGTTTAATTCAGCTACATTCAGAAACTTTAATACTTTGAAATATGAAAAACTTTCTTTAAAAATATATACATAAGTATAAATATATACATAAAGTACATTGAAAGCATTTTCAATGAACTGTCTAAGGGACTTATTATATAAGCTTTACTTTAATGAGATATACCAAGGTTTATTTGCAATTTTACTAAAACTTTCTGTTTAACACCAAATCAACATTATATTAAATTATGCTTCGTCTACTAATGATCAATGTTATTTTGCAATCATATGTTAAATCTGGAACATTTAAAGCCGCTTGAGGTAGTTGGGTATCGGGTCGATAGATGCAAGCTTAAGTGATGCGAGGCTTGTGTAAATTAAGTGTGAACCAAACTACGAAGTAAAAAAAAAGCTTGCCTTTTAATGCAGAGACGTTACCTGTTTAGCAGAATCCAACGCAATGAAATCCTACTGCATTCTTTTTCGTGCTATTAATTTTATTTTAAAATTGTTGAAAAAATTGTCAAATTATTAAGTCTTTTTGCTAAGATTTTGGTATTTTTGAAACGTTTGTATGTGATGAAAGGCTCATCTTGAATTGAGAAGCTATGCTTCTAAGAGCGATATCGTGTACCGATGAGATACATTTTCAAAATTATATATCTAAGAAGTTTATGATATCTGTTTCTATTGATACGTACACATATACGTTTTTATTGTCAAATATTTAGGCAACTACTAGTCGCGAAAGAAACTAGATGACACATCGTACGTAAAATTTTCCCTGATAACTAATAACTAATGGATTCTACTAGCTGGTATAAACATTTCACATTTCTAAAATTGTAGACGCAACATAAAGTAAAACTTAATAAGTTTGGTTTGCAACTTTTTTTGTCTAGTTTTCTCAGCTAATAGTGGTCTTACACATTCTCTCCGTAAACCAAAGACAAATCCAAAGACCGAACAAATCGAAAAAACAAGTTTCCGGCTCGCTATCTTTTGCATCATCGATTGGTTTCAATTTTCCCGATTTCCGTTCTACAATTCCGTATTCGAGTTTCCTGACTCTTTGTCTCGAGGAATTAGATAACGAAAAAAAAGAAAAGGACTAGAAAATAGAAAATAAATACAGATAAAGAATGCTATTTCTATTCTTTTTTCTATTCTCTTTGTTTGCTTCTGGGTGAGTAATCGAAGTGTTAAAGGCTTACGTTTCGTGTCGTCTGCTATATGGAACTTTTTATTTAGATTTTTTTTTTATCTCGGTTTGGCACATGTCGGGGAGCTATATAAGAAATTTTCAAAGATAACATCATCGTTCCTGATATATTTTTTTCAAAGAAAAATGTTCTGAAAAGAGCTTTTTGAGAATAGTTGACGCTAGAGTCTAAGCCTTTCTACTTTTGAAGAAAGATTGTCTTCGGAAAATTGATATCTTCCAGTGGCATTCACTTAAGGTTTTTTTTCTATCCATGATAGATGTGAGTTTTTCTGTTCTTTGTTATTTATCATAGTAACACCGGGATTTGCACTGGAATATAGATGTCTTACCAAGATTTGCATAAGAATCTAGATTTTTTCACGAAGATTTGCTTTAGAATCTAGATGTTTTATGAAGATTTGCATCACTAAGATTTGTGTTGATATGGAAATGATAAGTATGGTAAATAAGCTTTACCGGATTTGGTGGAAAGCCAAAACTGGGTTACAACTTAAAGAGGAATATTTTAAATGCAATATTGACATTGTTGTTTCATCAGTTATTTTTGCTTCAATTATCACAAATAATATTAGATTTTACTCAGCCTAATAGATTAACTAGATTTACAAGTAATGATTTTTGTTCAAAACTTGGGTAAATTGTTACAATTAAGAAGTGAGAAACAATTTTTTTGTTTAATTGGCGCAGTGCCACAAAATTTCCATTTTTTCGTTTTTTTTTAGAAAATTAAGTTTGATAATTAACACTTTGAGAAACAGAGAAAAATGTAAATGGTACAGGAGAGGGTGCAAATATGGAAACCAATTTTATTTTTAGGCTGTAAGAAAATAATGAATAGTTATTTTAAACTGATTTTTTTTATTAAAAAACAGCCTATGTTAGGTTATAAATAAGGAATGTAACTTGCAAGTCCAAGTACTCAATAAATAAACAAAATTGGCAAATTTTCCATGGTTTCAGATTTTTGAAAAAGTGAGAGTAATGTGGAAAAACCCTAAAATGACAATAAATTGATGTATAAACACGGTAAGTTGTTTTAATATTAAACAACTAGGGGCCCCTGCCCGCTATCGCTCGCCAACCCCCGGGGTACTGCTTGCGCAGTTCCCTTTGGATCCCTTCGCGATCCAGGCTCGCTTCGCTCGCTCACCGTACATTGAAATATTTTAGTCCAGCCTTTAGTATCCTTTTTAAAATAAAATTCGGTTAATCTAAAGAAGCATATCCGGCAATTTTTCTCCAAATATGGTAACCCCGCCAAATCAGTATTATGGCAACATATACCGTGGTAGCTGTTAACGCTTAGAAACTACGTTTAAAACAATTTGAATTTTTCTTTTTCAACTATGAAATAACGTGAACAAATTGACGTAACTGGATTTTAGCAAATAACGTGAATTAAATGCGCTTTTTTTTAATTTCAGTCGATCGAAATTATAATTTAAGTTTTCATACATTAAACGTCGTAATTTTACGCCAAATCTGGTTACCGACAAATTGGTATTATGGCTACCTTTGGCGAAATTAGCAATTGTATTCCCAATTTTTAAATGTTAATCCATTTAAATCTTAAATGCATATACTTTATTCTGAAGTGTTTTTATAACAATCTTTAATTAATTATATGCTTAACGATTTTAAATAAATATTTATTTTTTTAAAACCAATTCTTCGGCATTTTAACATTCCACTTTTTTTATAAATCGTTGTGTTTTTATTCAAAAAACTGTTTTACTGCTGTGTCGAACAATGTTTTGCACGCAATATTTATGGTTGTTTTTAATTTTTTGGCCTTATTGCAGCCATTCCCGAAATTGTCAATCCTTGTGTTATTTTGTAGTTTTCTCAAAAAAATACATTCAATGTTTTTCTGCAGTATCGAACTATGTTTTGTGCATTATATTTGTAGTTATTTTCCCCCTTTTCAAGCCATTCCTGAAGAAACACTTTTTTGTTGTTTTCAGTCGGCCATTTTGAAATTAGTAGTATTTTTGTTCATTTCGATTGTTGCCATTCCAGAGATAGAAATATACGAAAATTTGGGCGCCGTATAATAGTATTAATATATATCTATAATAATAAAAGAAAGAGTCTGTCTGTATGTCTGTTATCGGATCGTAAAAGACCTACATATACTGCCCTCAGAAATTCGAAATTTTTAAGATAGATTCCCTTTAATATTAACGTGTGCACCTGAGGCTTAGTTTTTTCATATTTGTTCAATTTTTAGAGAAAATTCGAATTTTCTGAAAAAAATACACCACTTTCGCTCAAATCCGATCATTTTTTCTCTTTCCTGATGCCATCGGCTGAAAAAATTAAATAAAACTTTTAACGAAAACATTTAAAATTCAAAATGTTTATTTTATTCTTTTGCCATTACTTTCAGAAACTAAATTCATTATTTGAAAAATATTGACATGTTTCAAGTGACGTAATTCCGCCAGTCTTCATTCCCTGATTTTATTGTGGGTTTATTTGATGATTTTTTCATTGATTTTTCTGTTGACTGCATGTATGCATATTTAAGCAATAAATGTATAGTTAAGCTATTACTGAACTATGATGGTTAATAAAGGCCATCGCACTAGAGCTATTAGTGTGTTATGTCTTTATATTTTCGCCAAATACGTTGCCAAACTCGCCAAATTATTAACTAAAATTCGCCAAATAGGCAATTTCTTTTATGAATAATTTATAAGCTGGTCGGTTGTTCGAAGGTCATTGTGTTTGAGCTGTATAATGGGTGTGGGTAGCTATATCTATTTTCTCGCCAAATTCTTTCCCAAAGCGCGCCAAATGAGCTAAAAGGTTATATATATTTATGAGGGAATTTTGATGGCATTTATGAGTGCATTTTACAGCGTATTTTTCATTTTGGAATTTTAAGGCAATGAAACTGGATTTTATAATTTATAACGAGCGGAAACAATAATAAGTTTATGATCCTATAACCGGTTATATGGTACACATATTTGGAATCTATTTGATATTTTTTTATTCCGTGCGAAGGACGGGTATAAATTTGCTAGTAGATAATGTATAAACATATTATTCCTTTATTCCTATTTCCTTATAGTCTTTTTATAATCATATGATGCTTTCTGTATCGTCTTATGTCCTTTTTTCCCTTTGAACCTTTCATTATGTCCCTCTTCAATTTTTTCTTACAACTAATTTAGAAATATTAAGAGCGATAATCTGACATTAGTGAAAGAGGGTTGTATTTCCCAAAGGTCGTCATTACTTTACGTCAGTAGAGCCAATATATATAGTTACTAAAATCACATTCAGATATTTCAATATTCAAACCCACACGTCGTATCCTATTCCAACTCTAGTCAAATGGAGGGAGGACTTAATGACGTGGAAGCCATGATGTCGATGGGAGCATTAAGTGATAAAACCGACATCACTAGTGCCACCGTTTCATTATTCTGAGTGCAAATGTATTGATCACACAGAGTACTCTGCAAAGATTAACTCTCGACTGAAGCCTCTCTGTCGGCTATTCATTAATGAAATTTGAGTTGTGGGCATCGTTTTTGTATGTGGTTAATCCTGAGAGTTCTTGTGGAAGATGTTGCATTGTTAACATAGAGTTCTCAAATTTGAGAATAATGTTCTCATTTTTGAGAATAATGTTCTCATTTTTGAGAATTTTGTTGGTCATAATATCTAGAGTATCTCGAGGGAAGCCTCTCTGTCGGCTATTCATTGATGAAATTTAAGTTGTTGGCATCGTTTTTGTATGTAGTTAAACCTGAGAGTTCTTCTTGGAAGACTTGTTGTCTTCAGAATTGTTGAAATGCCAATTATTGCAATGCAAATGCTGCTTCTCAAATTTGAGAATAATGTTCTTATTTTTAAGAAGTATGTTATTTTTAAGCATAATGTTCTCATTTTTTGGAAAAATGTGCATTTTTGAGCATAATGTTCATTTTTGAGAATAATACTCTTTTTTTTTGAGAATATCATTGATCATAATATCTCGACGGAAGCCTATTTTCCGGCTATTTATTAATGAATTTTGAGTTGTTGTCATCGTTTTTGTATGTGGTTAAACCTGAGAGTTCTTGGATGTCTTCAAAGATGTTGCATTGTTAACATGAGGTTATTAAATTTGAGAATAATATTCTTATTTTTGATAATATAATTGTTCATAATATCTGGACTGAAACCTCTCTGCCTGATAGTCTTTAACAAAATTTGAGTTGTCAGCATTTTTGTATATGGTTAACTCGAGAGTTCTTGTCTTGATGTCTGTAAATATGTTGTACTGTTAAAAATGCATTCTCAAATTTTAAATTAATGTTATCATTTTTGAGAATATCATTAGTCATAATATCTCGAGGAAAGCCTATCTGCCAGCTATTCATTAATGAAATTCGAGTTGTTGGTATCGTATTTGTATGCGGTTAAACCTCAGAGTTCGTCTTATCTTGATGTCTTAAAATATTTTGCTCTGTTAACAAATGGGATATCAAATTTAAGAATAATGTTCTCATTTTTAAAAATATCATTAGTCATAATATATCGAAAGAAGTCTATCTGCTGGCTATTTATTAATGAAATTTGAGTTGTTGGCATCGATTTTGTATATGGTTAAACCTGAGAGTTCTTCTTGGAAGTCTTCAAACATATTGCATTGTTAAAATAGGGTTATTAAATTTGAGAATAATATTCTCAGTTTTGAGCATATAATTGGTCATAATATCTCAAGGGAGGCCTATCTGCCGGCTATTAATTAATGAAATTTGAGTTGCTCCCTCGTTTTTTTTGTTTGTGGTTAAACCTGCGAGTTCTTCTTGACTTGATGTCTTTAAATATGTTGCACTGTTAAAACAGGGTTCTTAAATTTGAGTAGAATGTTAGTTTTTTTTATAAATATTTTTAGCCGTAATATTTAGAGTGAGACCTACCTGTAGGCTATTCATTAATAAAATTTACGTTTTTGTCATCGTTTTTTGTCTGTTGTTAAACCTCCGAGAGTTCTTTGTTTGAAATCTTGTTGTCTCTAAAGATACTGTTACACTGTTAAAAATGAGTTATCAAAGCTTAGAATGACGTTCTCATTTTTGAGAATACGTTGGCATTAAGTTACCAAGTTGCATTCAACCGTGGAGAAATTTTGTCATTTAGACATCTTGCAAAAGTAGCTAATAGCAATTTAAAACTGAATATGGTTTATCGTTATGATATCGCTTTCGAAGGTAATCATTTGTGCCATCGTTAGTTTCATCATTCTAAGTGCAAATATATCAATCGCATCAAGTACTCTGCAAATATTAATTCTTTAGTGAAGCCTCTCTCGGTCAAATTCATTAATGAGATTTGAGCTGTTAACATCGTTGTTGTATATGGTTAACATTGTTGGTAATCTTGTTGTCTTCGAAGATGTTAGTGGACAACGTTAATCTTAAAAACAAAAACTATTTAAACTATGGGAATGACATTACTGATTTAAATAGTTTGGTTTTCAACTGCGGTGGTATTTTTGTCGTTCAGACAAATTGATAAATATTTAATACTATTTTACAAACTGGCTACGATGTGAATTTATGGCATCGCTTTAAAAGAGTATAATTTGTGCAACCGTTTTTTAGTATAATTATATTGATCCCTATGCACTTTGCAAAGATTATCTCGGAAGTAAAGCTTATCTGACGGCTCTGCCGCGGGCTGGTACACTACAGTATCTAGACTAGTAATGACTTGGGCCATTGTTGCAAGTACTTAATAACTCTAACCTATAAGAAAGTATACCGAAAGACTGATTCACTGCTGGGGTTACTGCAGTTTACAGTAGTGAATTGAGTGTTTGCTTCAAGCGGTATAGGGAGCTTATACGTCAAAGATGTACAGTCCCTGGACAAATTATTAGACGCACTGCAAGATTTCATGTATCAATCAATGATGATCAAAATACCTTTAGAAGGACATTTGTGTTCCTAAACTTAAGCTATTGAATAGAAAATACTATATGCTGTACTTAATACATATATCGACATCTTTTTTTAATGATATGGCATTCTTTGGTATGTTTTCATCATTACTAAAAAAAATACAGTGCGTCTAATAATTTGTTCAGGGACTGTATGTAATTTGTTCTACCTGAGTGTTTTTCTGGGAAGTGTTTTTGTTTTCAAAGACCTTAATGGACATTGTTTGGCCGAAATTGAACAAATATGGTGTTTTGGTTGCTTTTTTTCGACTAACTTGTTTTCAAATGTGTTGGCAGTACGTCGAACCGTACAACTTGTAAATATCTTACATTATTTATAAGAGTCTAATGTCTTCAAACTAAAATATAATATTTTATAAACTGAAAATGCAGTGTATTTATGACATAGATTAAGAAAGTAAACATTTTTTACAACCGTTTTGTTATTCTGAATACAAACGTATTGATCTCTGAACACTGTGCATGGTTTAACTATGAAATTAAGCATTTATAACTGTTTTTTTTTTGTATATTAGTGTTCTTCTTGGAAGTTTTGTTGACTTTTTACTGCAAAACTATAAAATTTATTTTTCTTTATTAGATAAATAGATTAATTTGGAATAAAACTTAATTATATAAAATTGATGAAAAAAACTCCTTGTAATGTTTATATTTTTCCCAAATACGATCTTTTGAATTCAAGGAAGACATTCATTTATTATTCATTTAGACTATAGAAAGGTCAAATTTAAATGAGAATATTCTATTTTATAATGAAGTTTTTTTTTGTTACTTCAAACACAATAACAAGGATAGTAAGTCATTATGTATTCTGTTTATTAAAAAAAAACTTGTTTTTGCTGGCTTGAAAAATTATTTCTTTCGGGACGACCAAATGCCAAAAGTCAAAGCATAAATTATGCATGTTTCCTTTCTACGAAAAGACACATTGAGCATGGGGGCGTGTGCAAATATTTGAAATAAAACAAAATTCGCTGCCTCAAAGGACCGGAAACAGCGAATTCTTTCATCGTAGTTTGCGTTATTACAAAGAAATATCCTGATTTTATGATAAAATAATTAGGGATGATTATTTATAACTTTATTCACTTGATTTCTGAATTTATTTATTGCGATTTTGATTTTTTTTACATCGAAAAAGATTTATTTTATCTTTAAAAAAATGGTATAATTAAGGAAAGATACTGCACTGTCAGCACTGGTGTTGCGTTAATTCATAAAAATCATCTAAGATAAAACTTGTGGCAGAAAATGCTGCCTCCAGCTTCATGGGGTAACACTATAATGCTGGAGGTGACTTACGCATAAAGGGTATAAGGTTACCCACAAACACTGAGTAAGGTCTTTACAAAAATATAGAAAAACAGGTTAAACAAATCGGCGGTAAATTGATTTCTTTTACTAGTATTACATCATACAACCAGTGTAAATTTTTTTACCGATATTATAATAACCTTTAATATTAACAGAAAAAGTAACGAAACATCGTTAATAAAAGCATTTTTTGGGTTTTTCTATAGTTTTATGCCAAAGTCAATGTTAGTCCTAAGGCAAGGATCGACCTTGCAATTTTTCGATTACAAGACCGTCGATTTATCTAATACTCAATGCCACCTTTAGAGAATAGTAATTTGAATAATTCTCATATTTTCTTTCCATAATATTTTTTGTTTGATTTATGATTGGGCACTTGCGCTTGTAGTCTTTGGAAGGTTACACTGCGTTTTATAAAACATTCCTCACATAATTTGAGTTTATGTTCCAGAATTTGTGCAACGTTACACTAAAAAAAATCGTATTGACCTATATGACGTTTACAGCAACAAAATCAATTAATAATTGAATAACATAACGCTATTTTTCTTTTAAATTTGTTTTATTTTATTGTTAATACTACACTGATCAAAACAATTAGGGGAGCACTTCGAGTACTTTTGTTAACCCTATTAGTTTTAACGTTTTATTTTTTATTCTAAAAATCTAAAATTTGGGGAAAATATTCATTATACATCCAGAATTATATGGTAAAAATTTGGGGAAAAATCTAAATTTTTAAAAATAAAATTTAAAATTTAGGGGGGGGGGGGGAATTGGAATCATAACTTTTGAATAAATTATAACAATTTTTTCATAACTTTTTTTGTTAAAAAAGTTAAAATGAATTTTCAAACATCTGAGAATGCAAGCGTTAAGAATTTAGGGTCAATTTATTTCATAACAGTTTTTGGGAGTGAATTTTATTTTACCATGTTTTTCATATTTTCATTTAATTAAAACCAACATTATTTAATTCTTCAAAAGACATTCTTCCATCTAACGATAAATAAGTGCAAACTCAACTTAATGAGAAAAAAAATCGCAAGCTGATGATTCCAAATGGAATCGTTGGGGGTGAAAGGGTTTAAACCATGAATTCCCCTAATAATTTTGAGCAGTGTATTTTCATACCTGGTGAAAACTGCTTACATAGCAAAGCAATATTTTTAGAGAACATAGAATTTTAAAACTAATGCATTATTTATATGGGTTCACACTAACGTGTAAGACGAATCTACTACTTACGCACCTCATACACGATACCACTTACGCCTTCTGTGGTCACAGTACAAACATATTAATTGCACGATTCGAAAGCTAGAGAGGAAATATTCCATTTTAAACCGAACACGCAATGCATCCTAATTGACAGTTGTAACCGATCGCAACACTGATTATTCCAAAAATAGAGTCAAGACAGATTTTCCTGACCCAGTTGGAAGATTCAAAGAAAAATAGAATAAAATGGAGATGTTTGGCGATAAAAAAAATGAAGTCGTCAAAATCGCCAAATCAATGTGATACGCCCAAAAGAACTTAACGGTAAAAGTAACTTCAGTTTTAGTTTCATTCTTTAAGAAAAGGTATTTACATTAAAAAAAATATAAAGTTAGGTATTTTTTTGCAGTTTAGGCTATCGTAGTTAATTTGAATTAAATATATGGTTAATATCTTTGTCTTCACCAGACTTTCAATACAATTTCATTACCAAACGTCTTTTATTCTTTAAGAATATGTATTTAAATTTCAAAAAATTATATTTTTTGCAGTTTTAAAAGAACGTAGTTAAACTGCATTAAATAAGAGGTCTAATATTTGCCTATAAAGTAGGATATAAATTTATAAATTTTGTTGCATGCACGTTGCTAGATAACTTGTATAACCTAAGTTAGCCAAATATTTGTTTGGGCCTACTTGATAAACTGCTTCACTTGCCACCTGTTTTTCATCTGTTTCTTACAATTTAGCATCTCAATGTTATTCCTTCCTCCTCCTTAAAAAGCTAGCCGAAGCAAAAAAAGAAAGAAAAAATCGATTCTCGAAAACACTCGTATAGAGATCGAGTGGTCACGTGGCCGTTTAGCCTCGCACTCAGGTGTGCGGGCATGCATGCGTGAATTTCCTGGCACAAAACGGGACTGTTTTTTCTCGGGAAAAAAAGGAATTCCATTTCCCGATTTATTTTCGTTCGTTTGTTCCATAACGAGAATAGTGTTCCCAGAATTGGGGCGTGTGTGTGTGTCAAGTGGTGTGTTCGAAAAGAACAAAATAAATGTTAAATGGAAGGATTTATATAGGTGAAATTCAATCGGTTTAGGTTATTTTTTTTAACCTACTTTCCTTTTTCTTATTGTAAAAAATTAACCCTCTGAGGGATAAGCAATTGAAGTGTAAACTTGTTTTCACCTGCATGAAATTTAAATCCAAATTTTAAACTGAAAATGGGGTTGTTTCACGGAGGATCTGGCAATAGCTCTTTGGTTTTGTTTTCATGTCTCTCGAATTACTGTTTTGGTATTCGGGAGTGAGTTTTAGAAGATAATATTTTAAGTGTTCATTTTTTTTTTAAAATTCCAACTTATTTCAATGCAAGTTTTCCTTGATAAATGATTAAAATAACCATCAGTACAGCAAGAAGTTGTAATTTTAAAAAATAACAACTAAAATAACTTATTCTTAGAAAACTCAATTTCGAATATCAACAAAAGTAATTCGAAAGACATGAATGTAAACAAAACCGTAGAGCTATTTCCAGATTCCCCGTGAAACAACCCCATTTAATTTCTTAAATTAAAAAAAAAAATATTTTCTGTAGTAGATTGTTATAACGGTCCCTCCATGCTTTAAATTTTAAAATTTAATAAAATTATTAAATTTACATTTTTTTAAAATTTACGCGAGTTGCTGGAAAACCAGACAGCGAGGTGAAGGGTTATTACGTCTGTATCCCCCGAGAGGGTTAAAAAAAATGGAAAAGTAGATATGGGTATGTTTCATGTCGTGAGTGGCAACAGTAGTTCCAGTGGTATAGTTTTCATTTTTGGTCCTTCTGGAATTGCATTTGTTTTGAACAAAGCCATATTTTCTTACATTAATGAAACAAATGTTGTGTACAAACTTTTCTTTCAGTAGAACTAAAGCTTTTCTCTGTTCATGAGTTACGTTAAGTTGTTGTACAACAATCTCGTTTAATTTCTCTGCATAAGACCAAATAATCACCTAAACCGAAGTTTTCTGACAACATTGACGTTTTGGTTACGCTTTTCATACTTGAAATTTAATTGTATTTAAACCAATTAAGATAAATCAATAGCAGGAATAAAAACAAGTTGCACGTAAATAACTGTAAAATACAACTGCCTAGCATATAACTCTAAAATAGAAGACGGCAAAACGCTTAATTAGAAAGCAAATCGAAACAACCAATGACATCTCAATAAAAGCAAAAATGAAAACAGGCGAGTTACATCATCTGAAACAATCCCATTAACATGCTAGGGATGTCCGTACGTATCCCCCTTCTTAATTTGGTTCTATCCATCGAATCTTAAAAATTCTCTTTGTTAAAAAGATATGACGAGAGAGTGACAGCAAAGAGAGAGACCAATCTTTTACACTTTTTATTCTTAAAATTTCGGTTATTTCTTATAACTAGGCAGTTTGTTTTATTTCTCGATTGTTATTTGTTGTCGGTATATTTGTTTTTGAAATGGGGTAGTTATTCGCTAAACTGAATACCCTATATTTATCTTCGAAATTTTCCTTTTTTGTATAATTTTTAAGATTAACAACTATAATTTATTCCACTATTTTCATATTTCTTTACTTCCCCAAAACTTTTTGATAAACTTTTGTGTTATTCAAAATAAACTTTTCATTTTAATCAAAACTAACAGAAACAAAATACTCAACTAGAACATAATATTTAAGCTAATGGATAAAATTATTATACACATAGCAAGAAGTTTGAAATTAGTAATTCAAAGCTAAAAAATAACCACAGAACAAAAATTTGTAATTACGTAAGAGTTTTGAATAGTTAAATATTACCGTAGATAAGTCGTGTAATTTAATTTGATGCCGTTTGAACTCGAAAATAGTTATATTAAAAGAAAAATTTAGGGATATTAAACAAATTACCCATTCCTATTGGACATGTTATTTAAAGACAAAAGTCCCAAAACTTTTTTGTATTTAATAGACCTTGTGGCTATATCTGAATTCTTTTCGAAGCCTTAACACAGCCAAAATAAGCAACGGGATTTTTTAATCAGTCAAAGTGCAAGCATGAAATTTTTTGAAAATCAGTAGTAGTTGGTGTAATTAGCTCTTTCCTTTGTTACTGTTGTGTTCCAATTACTACCATCGAGAAAATGATTGAAGAACTAACTTGAGTTTTAAAATTAAAGATATTTTCCAGCGAAAGTGTATGGGCAATAAAAATATCAGATAGGCTAATAAATCAGATAGGCTAAATGCAGATTTGTAATTTAAAAAAAAATAACATTACTTTAAAAAAATTTAAACGTTTTATTAAAAAAAATATTTGCTTTGGTATTGTTTTGTAAATAATAGTCACCGTTTTTTAACAAATGTTTTAGTATTTTTTAAACAAATACTTATACAAACAACGTAAATATATTTTACCAGTTCTTTTAAAAGACGTTCTTGGTAGATTCGAAATATTGTCTTATTCAGTTCAATCAATCGTTCACTTTTGCGTTTTTGCTCTTAAGAAAGTAGAACAAAAATGGAATAATAAAATTTATTATATTATTAAACTATATTTCCAGAATAAATTTCGAATTTAAACAATAATTCAATTTGGGCGTAGCAAGTAATTTGAAATGCTTATTAGACAATTTATTATTCCGTAGTAAACTTTATTGCGTGTATTTTAATTGAAACTTCCGAGTTAGTACTTCATTTTTTATGTTCTAAAACTGTAGATTTGAATTAAAAAGTAATTGCATCAGCTTATGCTTATGAATGGAGTGCGAAAATTTAATGGAATATTTTTTCCACTTAATTTGTTTAAAAATAGTTGAAATTTTAAGTGGTGTTATTAGATATTTTTGTTTGATGGTTTAGTAATTTCATATGAAAGAGCTATGACTTGTTTTTTTGTTGTGATAACTGATTTCGTGTGTTGCATGTTGTTACAAAATAAAAATTCCGAAACGGGAACAAATTTGCTTTATTTTAATAACTAAATTATGTAGTTTACATAATTTAAGCAATTATATTTCCCTGTTTTCCTACAAACTGTTCTAGGAGTAAGCTCGCTTTTTATTTTAAGCCTAGTTCAGACTTACAAAACGAATGCTTATTTTTTAGATATGACATTTTTGCCTTTATTATGTGCACTGCATTACTATCCCTTACCAGCTAACTATTTTCACTAACTATTCTTTGAATGACTGCAACAATCCATCAATTCCAAAAACTATTTTGTCCTTCTGACGTTCACATAAAATCTTCAAAAAAGAGAGACCGTTTGGCACTAAGCGATAAGGAAGTTGAATAAACAGTGTCCCACAAAAATCCAATCTTTTATTTCAGAAGCCAGCCTTGTCAAATGCAAAAGCTGTACGTTATAAAGTGTTTCTGGATTAAAAGTTTGATGTTTGTTAGGTTATTCAGACTATAGTCTCGATAGGACAAATTCAATCTTTTATTTCAGAAACCATTCGAATTCAATGTAAAAACTAAAAGGTCATAAGTTATTCTGATATAAACAGCTGGGTTTTTTAAGGAAATCAAAAGACCTTGGTTTCTGTGAAGTTAAAGAGAAAGGCAAACATTGTTCTTTTTCTGCAGGACGTTTTTTCTAGATACTATTTTCTCTATAGAGAATTTTTAGTCCTTTTATGGAAATTTTTTTTCTCTTTTACGGTTACAAAAGTACCTAAAAATGTTAAAATTGACAATAATATTAAGTTATGGCAAACTTATTTACCTTTATGGCACCTGGGTCATTTTCTGTAAATAGGACAAAATGCACTTTTAAAAACTGAGAAAAAAATATTTTTCTAATTGAATAATTTTTAATAAATAAGTTGCACGCATTCATATATAGTAAAAAATGGTTCAAATCCATTTGAGGATTTTTTAAAAATATATATAGATTTTTCCACACTTGACAACTGGCGTAAACTCCTTTAGATACTGAGCATACGCAACTGACAATATATGCGCATGCGACACCGAAAACATTGCATGCCTTTTTGACTTGTCCCAAGTGTTACGCATGGTGCTTTAGTTCAAAAACGTATGATTCAAATCTAGTGGATTAGGTTTGGTTAAATAAAAGGCGCAACTAAACCTACAGTAGACAGAGTACACGATATCCATATCTCTATAGGAATGCGAGTCTTTTCTGTTAATGGGAAAGTTAGGTTAGTTTGAATTACCGTCGCTAGAGCTACGTGAAGGCTATTGGCGACGGGCGTCAAAATTTAGAAGCACAGTCAAGTGACGAGCCGACACCGACTATACTTGAATATTGGCATTTTGTCAAGTATTATTTCCATGGAATAAATTGTGTTTAGGAAGTCTGATATACGTATGATATGTTTAGAGGAAACGATTCCGGATCGAGAAGAGCGGGTTAAAAAATTGCTACCGCATTTTATTTGATAGTTTTTGTCATAAAGCTCTTGATCATAACGTGACTTTGGTTTTTAATTATGATACCCGTCATCAATAGCCCTCGTGTAGCTCTAGCGTAATGATAATTAAAACTAACCCTAACTTTTGATCATAACATAGAAGATGCGCGTAATCACTCTCGGGAAATATCTAAAGGCATGCGTTTTTTTAAAACATCTACTGTCGAAGCAAAACAACCGATTCGTATTGAATGCTCTTGGAAAGAAGGATCCAAGATGAAATTATCCAATGTGGACTGACCTTCAAAGCCGAGATGTGAGGTACTGACGTGTGAGGGAGTGATGATTCCGTAGGAAAAAATCAAATGTCATTTTCAAAGAATTTTTATAAGGTTTAGTGATTGTATGTTAATCTACATCAAAATGCCCACAATTTGAGACTACTTTAAAAAAAAATACTCGCACTTATCTATAATTAGTAAATGAGATTGAGGGAGTGACGACAGTAAAAACTCGCATGCTATTTTTAATACTAAAAGTACTGTAAAAACATTATCACTCATGGGACAAAACAACTAATGGCTGATTAAGAAGCCACAATCCTTTAAGAATAACATGGCAACTTAATTTCGATTTCTTAGTCCTTCTAGTAAGTTTTTAATTGAACTTGCAATCAGCGTTGAAGGAGTGACTCTATAACCCAGGGACAATACATTTTCATAAAATTACAAAAAAAAAATATATATTTATGGTAGAAAAACATTATATACATTTTCGGAAACTACACAAACTAATTAACCATAAATAGTTCCACCAAAAAGGATTAGTTGTTTAAAACGGCCTTTTTTATGATAAATGTTGTAAAAGCATGTAGGGACAGTGTGAGGGAGTGACAAATCGGATATTTATACACAATTTTCTGTGAGTAAATTATAATTATTTGATAGTGTTTAGGTGGGACAAGTTAGATTGTGAGCCAATTTAAACAAATCAATCACAAGCATGCATATATAATTTGAAAATAAAGAGCAAAATATCCGGGACATCGATTTGTCTCTTTTACAGAGAATGACCCACCTTCATAATATGGTAAATCTGTTGTGATGTTGAGAAATGTGTGATACAAGAGACAGTAATGGCGTTTTACCATTTTTTATAAATACAATTTAATCACAGTAATGTAATATACATTTTTTTAACTGTGTAAATATTTGAAATAAAAATAACTCTATTGTAATTTGATAAATATTTTTATTAAGGAAACTGAGATGCAAAAAAAGGTGTTTTTAATAAAAAATTGAGAAATAAAACAATGTACGGCGAAGAAATGTCATTAAAGAAAGAATGAAAAACGCATTTTTTCTTAAGAAAATAGGCCTAATCGTAAATCGGTTGATAAAATTAGCACTGGCTAACAGCCCATCATCCTACCTGGCAATTTTTAGTTTCTTACCCTTGGTAGTTATATATTAATTAATAATGAAGCATAACTTCAGACTCTAATTTCTGTGTTCAAAATTTTCCACACAAAGGAATGTCTTTAAATTAACCTTGAAAAAATTCAACATTAACTGGCCTCCAACGCTTGATAATTGAATTACTAGTAAAAGTTCATTTGCTGTTTTTATTAAATTTATTGATGATATTTATAAACCTATCTAATTTTCCAATTTAGAGATGTTTCATGTTCAGGACAATAATTTAAGAAGCATTGTTAATTTTGTTTGCATTTTAATTGTATGTATGCATGTTTTTAATTGTATGTGCATCGTATTTTGTCGCAAGGAATTTGTTTTCTATTTTTTATTTTGTTAACTAATGTTTTCTACCTACTTCTGTAAGCCTTGTGTGATACCCAGTGGTACACAGGGATTTTTTTGATATTCAATACAAAAATATAACAAATAAATACTTCAGACTCTACTCGAGTTGAGTCGCGGCCTACTCAACTACTAAGGCCGAAGAAGCTTTCCCAAACAAGCTCGGGGACAGAAATTTTGACGTCATAGTTCGGAGTGACGTTGTTCCGAAGATGAAGACAACCTGTCTCAAAACCTGTTGGGAACCACTCGTTCACTTCTGACCACATTTTTAGGGTTCCGAATGCGTCCGAACTAGTTTCTCGATCTTCGGCAATGTGAACAGTGACGTCAAGATTTCCGTCTACGCTCATGTTTGGGAGAGCTTCTCTGGCCTTGTTATTGAAGTTGGCCGTGGTTGAGTACATAAAGTATGGTCTTGGAAATGGTCCCATGCCGAGTTCGAATATTGCTGTCAAGTAGTTTTGGAGTAAGTACTTTACGGTGAAGTTAAAATAGCGTAATTTTCTAGATGTATTAACCCCTTCCATCTTGCTCCTTTGAAAATGGTGGGATAAGGTTTTGCCCTCTATTTCTCTCTCGCTTGATATTTCCGGCCTGGAGTGTTTAGTAGTACCGTCCCCCAGTACGATTAAAAATAACTTAAATCGAACAATTAAAACGCTTGTAAGATAAACTATTTTTTCAAGCTAAAAACAAATGAAAAATTAAAAATGATTGCATGTATATCGTTCATACGCATATTTTTATTAAATTTTCAGGGATAAGAAAAATAGGCACTTTTATGACCGTTTTCTTGAAAATTATCCGATCGTTAACACCAGGCATAAAAAAAACATTCACAAAAGAAAACATTTTTATAAAGAAACAAACAACACGCTATTCCTTTATGTTTAAACAAGTAAAAAAAACAACCTTTAACCATTTTTCTCACTTCCTCTGCTATTCTTTTCATTTCGCAGTCTCTGCCTCCACTCACAGATGGCACGGGTTAATTCGCGCCAAAAAAAATAGAAGTAGAAGTTTCTTCTTTTGACGCCCGCATTAAGATTGATTTCTTTTTTTTCCCTTCTTTTTCGTCGAGTTGAGTTGTTGTTCTGCTGAGTTTTGTCCTCCCCGAAGGCGTTCCTCAGGGGTGTGAAAGCATGATGAAAAGTTGGCTCGGGCTCTTTTTCTTTGCCCCTTGTGGAGTTGGTGTATCAATATCGATGGCCTGCTCGAGAATATGTCAAGCTCATGCCTTTATTTTAAGATGACTTTCTTAGCTGATATCGTGTTTGGGTATACTAAGGAATATATTTTTTTGGAAGTATACCTATTTTGGAAAATGTAATATTTCTTAAAAATCGGAGTTGTAGTAACATCGATAAAGGTAAATGCAAGTTGGAAAAGTTTTCTTTACATAACGCACTTAATAAAATCGTTTAATATATTAAAAGATATTTTTGTTCCAAACATATAGTGGAATTTCAAATCACAATTTTGGTTCAGAAATGTGTAAATGTTGTCAAATTTACAATGTGTTTGGACACACTATTTTCATGTAACAATTGTTTTATATTTCGTATGCACTTATAGGTATTACTTTAACATGTTTAATATTTTTAGAAAAGGGTATGATATTATTTTGTTAGCTATTTTTTCATACTTATCATTCGCTAAGTCATTCAATAAATTGCGTTAAACATTATTTTGACTAAGAATGCTGCTTTTTTATTCTGTTTTCAAACTTTTAATTTGAAACTGACACAGACACCAGAAACATCATACAATAATAAACATACAACAAGTGTCCTTAATATCTGCCCAAGAAATATCAGATAAACTAGAATTAAATCTAAATTATATTTTATAGTTTGATGTTATCTTCCTCAAGCAAGAGGTCGGTTTGATTAGAACCGGTCGGAGACTTGAACTAGGGGAGACCGGGGCTAGTTTTCCCATGGTGTAAGTTTTCCACCAAGCCTTATACAAGAAATGAGCAGTTAGGAGGCACCAAATAGCTTTTTGGTTTATGAAGCAACTCATTTTATGTCGCCCACAAGAATTTTTGATCAGTTGGTGTTGTAATATTGTCGTTAGAGCTACTTTTGTGATTTTTTTCAACGTTGAGTGAATTTTCATGCTTACATTCAAACCTAAATCAAACGTACCTTTATTAAACTTAGTCTTATCATTGTGTATACTTAAAGGTGGCTATTCTCACTACGTAACTATACATTCGTTTCCAATATAATTTAAAATTCTACTCGTCAAGGTACTATTAAAGTCAAAATATGACGGCGGGGCATGTTTTCCTAAATTTCACGGGGCTAGATTTCCAACAATTCCTTGTAGAAAAGCGCGCTCTAACCTTTGTAAATTAAGCTAAATATTCCCAAAACCAAATTTTTTTATCGTATGAACACGTAATGGAAAAAAAAGTATTGCTCTAGATTCAAAATTGTCTGCATAGTAATGAAAAAGGAAGCTGAATGAACTCGTACTATTCTGAAAAAATATGTCACTCTAAAAACGATCAGGACTGGATGTAGTAGCCGAAAAGCATCCACAAATTTAAATATTCGACATAGATCGTGAATAAATAATTGCACTGTAAAGTAGTAATGTGTCATGTTGCACACAAAGTTTAGTGTCAATATTAGCTAGTTCAAAAACAACGGGAGGAAGCAATTACACCAAACTTTAGCTAATCAACTTTTTGTAATATTTAACAATACTTAGGCAACCTCAAGAAAAGAGCACCAAAGTTAGTTACACAAAAGGGGAAGGTATGTAAGTTTAAAGGAATCCAGATGATAATGACTTTTGATGAAATTGGTTAAAATAGTTATGTATAATACACTGTTTTTTTTCTTTAAAAATACCTATATTATGTGTACTCTTTAAACGATTTTAGTTTACAATAAATCTGCGGGAAAAAAATTAAAACACGTTTTTCAAATGTCTTAAATCTTTTTAAAAAACGAGTTGGAAAATTTTCCCCATCACTTTTTGTCAGTCTGGGAAAATTTACCCCGCATACGACGCACGTTTTCCAACTCAACATGCTTGCATTTAAACACTTGCTGCCAAAAAAATATTTACTTTTTGCAAAAGTAGTAATGTTAATTTGTAGATAAGCATGTGAGGAAGACAATGACATCGTGAAATGAAAGTAAAAAAATATATACAATCAAAAAGAATAAAACATGGAAAACTGGCCCCGGTCTCCCCTACAACAAATTTAACGAGCACCAGTTTCATATACATAGCGTTAATTATTAGAAAAGTAATTTTAGCTTCCACACTACGTTTATAACGTAAAAAGTGGAAGGTTTTATAATCGTTCAGTCCGTCTGTCTGTCCGTCTGTCACCCACTTTCACAGAAAGAACCACAAGTCCCACAGACAAGTGGGATACGTCATTTTAAAGCAAAAAATCAGATTAGGCTACATTCCAAATTTCATTAAAAAATTTAAATTAGAAGTTTATTTAAAATTTAAATTACTAATTTTTTTTATCTACATTGAAATAACATGCAAATTCTATTTTATTCATATTTTCACTGTTGTCATCCACAAGTCCCACAGACAAGTGGGATACATCATTTTGAAGCAAAAAATCAGATTTGGCTACATGCCAAATTTCATTAAAAAATTTAAACTAGAAGCTTATTTAAAATTTAAATAACTAAAAATTTAATCTACATTGAAATAACATGCAAATTCCATTTTTATTCAATATTTTCACTGTTGCCATTTCGTTAAACGTACGAGAAACTTTTGTTAAAATAAAAATACACTTTTGAAAAAAATATTTATTTATGTGATATAATTCGGTTCGGATTGTTGTATTATCACAATAGAGTTCTTTTAATGGTTCTATATATATGTATGAAGAAAGATGCATAGAGAATTCTAACTTGGCATAAAAAAAATATGCTAAGTTTCGCTTTTATTTTTAAAGCATCAATTGTACAAATTATATATTTTTTGAACTGTAAATTAATTTAACAAACTATAAATAAGTGAATTTTCGAAAGAAATGTAAATGGGAAATTGTGGCGACAAAAATATTTATTAAAAAGATTACATAATTATTCTTCGAACTTTAAACAAATTTAGCAAACGATAAAGTCTAATTATTAAATCTGAGAAAGAAGATTAATGAAAATAGTTATTTTTGGCGTTTAAAACTTTGAATTACAAATAGCTAAAGGCCCTGTTTTTATTAGAATTAAATCACATTTGCCATTCGCAACAATCGCTCGAGAAACTTTAATTCTTTAGACAATAAATTAAAATAAATTTATTTTTGCGACATCGATCAGTTTGAAATGACGTCAAATATATTTCACTACGGAATCCTTGTATGTTGATATGAAATGTTTTCATTCTATTTAAAAGCGAGGAATATGACATATTTATTCTTTAAAATATAAATTGATTTTTGCAAACGATAAGTAATAATTATTGAATTTTCGAAATAAAATAAATGAAACTAGCAAAATTTAGCTTGTAAATGTTAAATATAGAATTAATGTTGTGTTTGGCGCGTTTTTTCTTGTTAAACACAAATATGTGGAAGCGAGTTAAGTGACAGATTCTGTTACAAACCTACTTGTTTTAAATCAAATTTATGGGATGTCTAAGACAAAAACAGAACTTGCGAAGGTATACTCCGTGTCGTGGCATCTTAACTCAATGGACCTCAACGGAGGCGTCTTTTTCCAACAAAAACAAAACGAGTCGTTCACCCCGAGTAGAATTACAAAAAAAAATCGTAACTATTTCTTATTTATTTATCACAGAAAAAGAAACATTGTTATATATTAGCTGCTAATTACAACAACTATCTGCTTTAATTATAACTAATTTTTATTGACTTATCATCCCTCCATTTCCCAGGCAAATATCCAGAAACTATAATGACAAAACTTCTATTCCCAGCGTAATTGGAAATACGTCACCAAGTGAGATAATTCGATTAGTTTTTTTTGTCCCCTTGGAATTTGTTTAATGTTCTTTATTTAATTAACATTTTCTTTCTTATTTTATTTCGAGTGTAATTAAAACTGTTCTAATTTAAACGTAAATGAGGGTTGGCTAATTGAATATAAATAAAAACACTATTCTTTATCTATTCTGTAGTCTGGTTTTTATTTAAGAAAACGTTTTTCTATTTTAAGAATGTTTTAATACATCGAACTTTAACGTAATTGGATAAACAGCTTAATGATAAAACAGAATTTCTGAAAGAACTAAAATAGCCGATTTTAATGTTACTTAAATACTTACCGAAGTTTTTCTTTATCGAAAAAACAAGCAAGTTTGCAACAATAACTAACCTAGGACCACTTCTACACAAGATTTATACATCTTAGGGAAATTTCGGCTTTGTAGCAAAATGTGGAAATTTATTCCCTCTGCGAAACTATGATATTCTCTGGAAGGATGATCTTGGCATAGCCTACAAAAGATGGCTCCTTTCAAAATCGTAAGAAAAAGTATGAATACCTATTCGCACACGGAGAACTATGCTTGCCAGTTTCCGAACAGGTTTCGTTTCTATCTTTAGGAACAGCCATCAACCCAAAACGGCCAGATAGTTTGACATCACAGAGAGCTTCTTTGGCCTTATTTGTTTAGTCGGCCGTGCTCTTTGTCATATTTTCTTCAGAAAACCCTTGTCATTACAGCACTCCATCGATATATCTATATACATAAAAGGCAACTTCCGTTTGTTTGTATAAGACACGAGATCTAAAGAACCAATGAACAGATCGTCACGAAATTTGGCACAAAAATTCATCTCATCTCCGGAACAAACATAGGCTAAGAATTTTTCGAATCGGACCATTCCTTCTATAGTTTTCGAACATTTTTATTCGAATTTTCTGAAAAAACTACACCACTTTGGCTCAAATCCGATCTTTTTTTACTTTCCTGATGCCATCGGCTGAAAAAATTAAAACTTTTAACGAAAACATTTAAAATTCAAAATGTTTATTTTATTCTTTTGCCATTACTTTCAGAAACTAAATTCATTATTTGAAAAATAATTGACATGTTTCAAGTGACGTAATTCCGCCAGTCTTCATTCCCGGATTTTATTGTGGGTTTATTTGATGATTTTTTTATTGATTTTTCTGTTGACTGCATGTATGTATGCATATTTAAGCAATAAATGTATAGTTAAGCTATTACTGAACTGTGATGGTTAATAAAGGCCATCGCACTAGAGCTGTATATTAGAGTTTTATGTATTTATTTTTTCGCCAAATACGTTGCCAAACTCTCCAAATTATTAACTAAAATTTTCGATTTTTAATTCTTACTGATTATTTTTTACTTAAATATGTATTATTTTTTAATTTGAGCTTCTTATAAAAGGTATTTTTGAAATTAATATTAATCATTACTATATCCAAGTTGGGTAATTAAATGGAAAATTACTGGGTAATCTTCATATCCTATGTAACTAAAATGAAAGAAAAAATAGTTAAATTGACTGTTAAATTATTTTCCCACCTCTACCCGTGCAACGTCGGGTATAACAGCTAGTTCATGTATAAAGGACAATTTTATTTTATTATTTTTATAATATTTTCTAGTTTTACATTTTGTCATTTCTATCTAATAACCTGTTTCGCTTTTTTCTATAGATTTCTTTTTGAACTTCAATATTAATTTCCATGAAGTTTTCTTATTTATTAAAATTAAAGTTTTTAATTATTAAATTTTTAATTATTGCTACTTTTTAAAATAATTTAAGATTGTTTCAATGTGATTAAATTTATACTTTTTAAAAACTTTATAACGTTATTTAGTGGCTCAACTATTTAAGAATGAGTTTTTTCTGTACTACCAAAATCAATTACTTTTTATTTGCTGGTATGCAATACGGTCAAAATGTCATCAAAACTATAAGTAAGAGAAATATTTAAGAGTGTTTTGTGTGCTAAAAATTTAAATATTAAATATTTCACTGATTTCTCACACATTTTTCTTATGAAACTACATTCCATTTTAGGAAAATATCGAATAATTTAATTTTAAAAACTAACGAATTCAAATAAGTCACATGTAAGCAAATTATTATTGTGAATAAATTAAGAGGGACTGTCAGTCCCATTGAGATAATGCATTAATTTTGAAATCACATTTTTGCAAAAGAATTGCTTTGCCATGTATCCATTTTCACATTTATGGGAATCATCATAACATCAATTTAAAACAAAATTTAATAGAAAATAACATCCTGTTATTTAATTATTAATTGATAAAGTTTTAAAATAGTGTCGCCATCTGCTGTAATTTTTGCATTTAAAACTTCAAAAATATATAATTAAATAACTAGATAACATTTTCGTTTCAAAATTTGTTTAATTTCGATGTTATGTGATTCTCATACCTGGGAAAAAAGGGCTAACATGGCAAAGCAATATTTCTGTGGAAGTTGTGATTAGAAAACTAATGCATTAGCTCTATGGGACTGACAGTCCTCTTAAAATAAAATAAATTCATCACTATTATAGCATGTCCTTCGTACATGGATAATCGAAATGTATCCTAAATCTAAAATCTGATTATTAAAATATCATTAAAGTTTTTCAGAATCATTTTTAAAAACCATTCTATAATGCCAAGTGCATACGTTGAATGAAGAAATGCTAAGTATTCTTCAAAATATAATTACGATTGAATTCGGGTATTCCATTAATTCCTTTTCAAAGAATAGAATCCATTACTCTTTTAAAAAAACTTCTTGTTTTGAAATAATAATTTGGATTTAAAATTGTGAATCTTATGCCATTATAGAATGCTCGCTTAAATTATAATTAAGTATTTGCTGTATTTTACTTTTAGCGAAAATTGCAGTGTATATATATTTTTATGCAAAAAACATTGAATTAATTGCAGAAATAATTTTTTTATTTATGAAACTAAATGTTAAGAACAAACTGTAACTTTAATTGTCAATACTACTTGAGAACTAAACCATATATGACTGTTTTTTAATATTAAAATGCACGTTATTATTTAGCAAATACGATACTTAAGAAAAATTTAAATGCCTTGGTTCATTTTTGAAAATGTAGTATTTATTATTCTAAACATTTGAATACATTGTAATAAAATATTACAATTCCTAATCTCCCAGAAAGTATTGAAAATTTCATTTTTAATTTTTAGCTTTTCTATTTTGTTTTCTATGAAAATTAATATTATAAAAAAAATTATGTATTTTAATTCATAAATAAATTAAACAATTGAATTTTTTCTCTGAGTTTTCTAAGAGAACAACGAAATTACAAAATAAAACTAACGTATTGCATTAATAAATAACCGAACAAGCTTCATAACCTGTCTACATTAAAATTTTTATGAAAAAATACGTTATTTGAAAGTCTGTAATTGACTTTTGGAACTGATTTCATGCTAATGCTGCCTAATGTTATTCCATAAAACATGGTGAACGTTTGAAAGCTTTTTTTTTGTAAAAAAAAAAATATAATTTGTTAGGGTGATTGGCTTATGAATAATTCAAATTCCGACTTTTTCTGACTGAATGTATAATAATCTCATCGCTTAAAATATGCTCCTAAATCCCATTTTCTTCGGAAAAAATATTCTTTCTGTAGACGATCACGTTTAAATCATAATTTTAAAACTCGATTCGAATCCTTAAATTCCCAAAAGAAAAAAAAGAACTTAGACTTTAAAGTAATTGCCAAATTTAAATGTTCCAAAACAATGTTCTTAAATCGTGTACTTAAATAAGAATTAAAAAGAATAGGAAACGTGAAATGGATTTTTTCTTGATTTTTATCTCCTAACTGTAATCGTGCTCGTATACAATTTTCTGGTTGCTATGGTGACGCTTATTCAACGAAGATTTTTCGTAACGAGACGATAGGTTTGGCAACTATCCAAAAAGGGGGAATCGAAGGGAAAATTTTCTTTCAAAGTCGACCATGTATGAAAGAAATCGGAAGAAAGTCAATTTAAGTCAGAAGCTTACTCAAATAATTCATAACTTGTTTAACTTTTTTGTTCTCTTGCTGAAAAATTGTCAAAACACAAACTACCGTGGATTTTTAATGTAAAATGCTTACTTTGTAAATTGGTGATAAGTTAGAAAAAACAGCTGAAAATGTCAGTTGTTAATAAAAAAATTTAAAGTAGGGGATATATTTACTTGCAAAATTAAACAAGATATAGACTATGGCATAAGAAAATAACAGGCCATAATCATTTCAAAATACATCCTTTATTACCTATGTACTAATCTCTTTAGTATCACACAATATCGTATGATTTATTCAAGTATCGTTATAATATCCTTATTACATATATGAATATCTAGACGACATCGAGTGACAAACGTACGATATCTGTGCTACTAAGCGAATATTGATAGAAATTTATAAGACAACTTAAACAAGAAAATTTTATGCGATGCACTATTTAATAATTTAATTACGTATATTTAAAAAATACAATTATTATTTAGGAAAAATAATTACATTGTTTTAGCTCACAAGTTTGTTTTCTTACATTCGGTCCTGAAAATTACGAGCTGTATATATTGTATCCCCAAAAAAACCTTTTGAAAAGTAAAAAAAACGCCAATCTAAAAAAATAATATATAATTTGCCTTTTGAAAAAAAATACCTGATGCATTTGTTTTATAACAAAAAACAAGTCATTATGAAATTTGTAGCTAAAAAAGCCGTGATATATAAGACCGCCAATCTCTTATTTAAAACTTATTGGTCAACCGATCCTTGAACAAATTTACAGTAAACTGTTAAACGATATGGTGGTAAAAAGTATTAAGGTTATGTTTGCTACCAAAAACATGGAGAGAGAAAATAGTAAATTTATTATAGTTCGTGACATACTTATCTTTCAACGTTCAAGCCTTTCTGTTGATCGATCTCTGAAATACATATGCTACCTATAGTGCTAATTTATGTTACGCTCCCATAAAAAAAAATGCGCTGTTTGAGATTGACGATCTTCTTAATATTTCTTTGTTTTCTTTCCTATAAATGAATCTCTACTGTTAAAGAAATGAATGGGAAATGTTAGTAATAATGAATTTTGTTAAGTTTCTGTGTTTTAATGTCCGAAATATTTATAATATATTGAAAGACTGCCAGAAATTTCTTATGAAAGAGATTGGTCCCTGAGGTCAATTTTTAGCATATAATTATGCAATCTCGTTTTTCTAATGTTAAACAGATACAACTATCCTTTAACAAATACTCATTGTTTACAATACAAATACATTTATATAAATGTATTGAGATCATATATATCTGTTAAAATTCTTATTATCCCTCTTTATTTTGCTTTTTTTCATATTCATTTGCGTGATTTAATTTTTTTGAGGGGGGTAAGGATGGGCACCAACCTCAACCAGCGCATTTTTTTATGGGAGCGTAACTTAAATTAGCACCATAGGTAGCATATGTATTTCAGAGATCGATCAACAGAAAGGCATGAACGTTGAAAGATAAGTATGTCATGAACTGTAATAAATTTGCTATTTTCTCTCCATGTTTTTGGTAGCAAAACATAACCTTAATACTTTTTACCACCATATCGTTTAACTGTTTACTGTAAATTTGTTCAAGGGATCGGTTGACCAATACGTTTTAAATAAGAGATTGGCATTCTTGTATATTACGGCTTTTTTAGCTACAAGTTTCATAATGACTTGTTTTTTGTTATAAAACAAATGCATCAGTATTTTTTTTTCAAAAGGCAAATTATATATTTTTTTTAGATTGGCGTTTTTTTACTTTTCCAAAGGTTTTTTGGGGGATATCAGTAGTTTTTTTAAACTTTATTTTATGAGATGTTTTTTGAGGTAAGGAGGATTACCAACATGTTTTATGAACAAGATCAAATGACAACGCGGTAACAGCTCATGGTAAAAAATTTCACTTTAATAATAAAATATTACTTTATTATAATTATATATTCCTCACTAAAATTTAGGCAAAAAAAATATTATTACTTACTTTTCATAAAAAAAAATAAGCAAAGATTACTTTAACATAATTAAATATTCCTCAATAAGTTTTAAGCAAAAAAAATATTATTTCTTACTTTTCATGAAAAAAACAGACTAATTTTTTTAATTGTAATGGTAACTGAATATGGCAACCAAACAGGCAAATATGACTGTTTACATTTTTAGATCAATCAATCCATCCATCCACTCGCGTTATTCATATGTTTTCTTTAAATAAAAACGCTAAAAAGTTTAAATGACGCATTCCGATTATTAATTACTTTTTTTCAATCTGTCTATTCAGATATTTGATTAATCATATATTTTAGAAGCTGTAATAATCCTCTCAATAGTTAACAGCGCTACTATGCAGCTCTTCGACAAAATTATAGCAAACCTTGGCGTGTTTTTGGAAGTACGTGGCTGCTAGGATGGCTTGTTTATTGCGCAACCATATCGCCAAAGGTAATATACACTCTTAAAACTGTAACTCATAAATATAAGGCACAAACGCATTGTGCCTCCTATTACATGAATATAAGCGGTACCTTGCCAAAGTACCTTTTATATTTAAAAGGCACAACAAAATAACAGGCACAGCTGTACGACCAAATCCCTTAAACGGCACCATGATAGATGTGCCCCGTAAAGTGCCTCATAAAATTCACCGAGATGTTTAGCAGGCACAAGCGAACCTTGAACTCAAGAATACGCATGCGCAATAACAGCTCAATCGTCTAACGTATAATGGCGGATTTTTTCCTCGAACAGCAGTTAAAGTAAACATTTATATTAATATTGTTAATTATGAAAATAACTAATTATAAGATCAGTGATTTCTTTGTGGCATCATCATTTAACTGTGACTGCAGTTGAACCATATTATATTTGTTTATATTCTGTGGCAAACTTCATACTTCATCACGTTTTTTATTATCTTTACTATCAGACTATCACCGTTCAAAAACTTTTTTCACTTTTAAAAATGGGATAAAGATGTAGTAAAGATGTAATTGTAAAGATGTGTCAAGCATTAATCATATATTTAGGCTATTTACATTTTAAACACAGAATGGAGAAAATGTAAAGGGGCACATAAATCTAAATTTAAAAACACTGTGCCTCTTAATTTCAAATGCAGCACGTATTAGGACGCACCCCGTAGCTGTTAATTTTAGGAGGCACAATGTATCTCTTAATTTTAGGAGGCACAATGTACCTTCTAACTTTAGGTGGCACAATGTACCGCTTAATTTTAAGAGGCAAAAAAGTTCACAATGTGCCTCTTATTTAGGAGGCACAGTTTTAAGAGTGTAGACTTTAATTAAATACGAGGGATGTTTTTTTTCAACCTCCGATGGGCTGTAACAAAAAGACGGGTCAAAGTACAAAAAAGATTTTTTTACCTGAAGTAATGTACAATACTGCTTATTTTTCCACATTATCATCTTGGCGATTAAGGCATTTGTTATACCTGTAAACAAGCTTTGAAATACCATCTTCATAAAATGTAGCCGCCAATGATTGGGAGGTAGTTCTGACGGTTTCATTTAAAAAAAGTAAATTTGGAAGCTTTACGTCAATTTTTTTCTGTCCTCCAAGTCACTGCTAGTTCATAATTCACTTATGGTGAACCTTTGAGTTTCCCTAAACTCTTGGTAAACTCGCTGAACAATACCGTCTGTAGCGACAGACTTGCTTCCTTGGTCCCCTTCTTCATGAACATCACTATTGTTCAGCGAGTTGACTAAGTGTTTAGAGAAACTCGAAGGTTTACCATAAATGAATTATTGATTAGCATAGTGGCTTGGATTGTAGCGCTTCCAAGTTGACGTGGAACTCAAAGAAACCGTCACAACTTCCTTCAAATCATTGGCGGCTACATTTAATGAAGAGGGTATTTCAAAGCTTGTTTACAGATAAGACAAATGCTTTAATCGTCAAGGTGATTATATGGAAAAATAAGCAGTATTGTACTTAACTTTTGGTAAAAAATATCTTTTTTGTATCTTGACTCGTCTTTTTGTAACAGCCCATCGGAGGTAGAAAAAAACAGCCCTCGTAAAAATAGAAAGATTCATTTTTGAAACTTCAAACATATGACAGCGAATGAATTGGGGCATTCTGAATCGTTTAGTAAAAACCGCTTCCAGATTCATGGTCTAGTAATGGCTGTATTTCTGAGCAAAAATTAGGGCAAAATTTGACTAAAACTGCTCGGAAGATTTCATTTTCGTAAATTTCCATAATTTTTTTCTACGCTGTTTTTTATTCTTGAATACCCAAATTTTTTTTATGTAAAGTAATCCACGAAACCTCTCTACGGTATTTTTTTTATTGTTCTACAAAGAGGTCGGTCCGTCTGATAATATAAACCTGTGTAAAGCGTCTAGAAATATCAACCTGGAGAGTAAACAGCTTTATTTTATAAAGAGTGATAATTTTTTGAAAAAAATTTAATTTGATAAGCATAAAATAACCATTAACCTAACAAAAGTATTGAAGGATAAAATTTTTTAATCTTCGTGTCCATCAGACGCCAATTTATAAAATTCTTTTTATAGTAACATATTTTTCACTTGTTTGCATTTTCAAACAACCCTCAAAACCAATTATAAATTTTTCCGACGCCACATGCAAAGCATTAATACATTTTAAATTCTAATAATAAAACCAGATAACTTATTATCGTTTTTTGTCCTCCAAGTATTCAAATCATTGCCAAAAGCATTTTAGAGCTTGCATTTAAAATTTAAATTTATTAGTAAAATATTTTGGTAGTTGATAAATCTAGTTTTGTTCTAATCTAAATGTTAAAATGAACTGTTAACTACAAATAAGTGATACGGGCTTTTTTTGCATTTATAGCATAAAAAATGGGTATTTTTAGAGCTTAAGGCGTGTCTCTCAGTGACTATTAAAAATAATTTTTTTAAGAATTACTTTGAAAAACATACTTTTTAGCATATATTTGTATAAAAACTATGTTTAGATTAAGAATATACGTGAAGGATTTTGCTCGGGTCTTAAGAGGTTAAATAAAAGTGTAACCTTCGAATAGAAAAAAAGATAAAAACTTACTCTTTGGAATTAACAAGCTGGGTACCTGTTTCAATCAAATCGTCAATATTTATAAATTTGTCCCTTATTTGACAATCGAATTATTTAGGTTTGAATAAATTTCTTCCTACAGCGAGGCTTAGAATGTAAATAAATGTAAAATAATAAAATAAAATATTTGTATCTAAAAGTTTTTAGAAAACAACTTCAAACCCCATAAACTATTTAAATTTGTAATACAAACTATTTGGCTTCAAGTTTAAAGACAGAATATTGCATTAAAAATAGCTAAAGTGTTTAATTTTCCAGATTTGCAACCTTGGCGACTCATCCATGTGTTGGTGTCAAATTGAAAGCTTGGCAAAAAACTCCCCATAGCTTGAAGTTAACTCAAAAATCTTAGTTTTTCTAAAGCCATAAACACATATTTTTATTCCTCAAGTAACGACTTTCTAAAAGCGGCGGTACTTTTATTTTAGCCATAAGTTATTTTGGGCTATCAATATTGGTATCATTTCACCAGCGTTGGGCAGTTTTACGGGTTTTTGCTGTGGCTTCGAAACTTTTATTTTATAGATATTTTAAGTTTTTGACGCGTCTTAAGCTATATTTATGAGAGAACTATTTGAAAATAACTAGTCTGGGATAGATGGGTGGTAGATTTTTACAGCTTTTCGTGTATCTTTCGAGAGTTTACAAATGCGGAAGCGTCTGGGCGTGTAAATGTTTTCGAGTAAAGGATCCCTTTCGTCGTGTGTGGTCCCAAATTCCATGTTTGTAGAGTTTGTAAGTCGTAGTATAGTTATTTTTCGATATATGCAAACAAAATGCAATATAGAATTTTTTTTACATAAGTTAAGAAAAATTCATACGAGAGCAAAACAATGGAACGAAATGTTTTGCCATATAGCATAATATCAATGATTTTCAGTCTATATTTCAAGGGGTTGTTTCTTGTCGTCCATGGCAACAGCTCCAACGGTTTGTTGTCATTTCTCGTATGGAATGGGAATATTTCTTATGTCATGCTCTCCATACTGTGATTTCATTGGTTGTTTTGTTTTCTTTGACAAAGTGTTGGAACAAGCTCATTGGGTTTTTTTTTAAATCACCCGCTTTGAACTGCGATTTTATTGGTTGTTTCGTTTTCTTTGACAAAGTGTTGAAACAAGCCCATTACTTTTGTTTTAGTATTCGAAAATGAGTTTTCTAAGAATATTTTTCTTAAGTTTTTTAAATGTCAACTTCTTGGTGTGCTGTTGATTGTTCAAAACATTTGTTAAAGAAAGCTTGCAAAGAAAGAAAAGTTTCTTTTCATCTATATCTGCCATTTTGAGAGTGAAACCAAAGCAACCAATAAAACCGCAGTACAAAGAAAATGAAAACAAGAGCGTTACATCATCTGAAACATTCCCAGTTAAAATTAGGTGCTTAAATACAATTCGAAATATTATACTTCCTTGTGGAACTTGTGGTTGGACGATGCAAGTATGCGACACATTGTATGACATTGTTGAAACGGATACGCATTGTATAAGGTTTCATGTTGTTTCTATTAGCTTTTATGTTTTAGGTACATAGTTTTGTAACAAATTATGCACTTAGATATAATTAAAATATGATTAAGTTTTAACATTTTTAACTATACGTGAATAATTGCAAACTGGACGTAAAACTCTTGATAATTAATTACTCTTGTATATCAGGACAAAGTTCACGTTAAATAGGTTTTACAAAAGTCCTTTCACTTAGTCATGTTACTTTTGGTGCCAGGTTTAAATATCGGTAGTCGGAGGAAAAAAATAGACGGTCGAAAACGTTATAAAATTCTAGGGAGGATTCAAACAGCTTTTTAATTATTATAAAAAAGGATAAATATAAGTAAAAAAGTATTTTTTTCACGAACATTTTGTCATATTGTAAAACAATCTCCAAAACTGCTTTAATGTTCTTCGTAATTGGTCTATATTTAACGGCAGTTAATTTTGAGACAAAATACATTTTCCACTCTTCAAGCAATTTAATTTTGAACAATGAATAAGTAAACATTCAAATTCAATAAGTTACATTTAAGTAACTCCTTCTTAGATAGTTAAGAACAATCCATCAAAGATGATAGAAATTTATGTACTATGCATAAGGGTTGCATTGCTACAACGTTATACGTAACTGCACGTAACCAAACAAACTGATACAATGTATTGCAAACAATTCTATCTCAAGGGTAGTTTGTTGCTAAAGTTACAGAGCTTAGTTTAGTAAATGTAGCTACTAATCTGAGTATAAATATTTATTCGTAATCAAGTATATTTTCGCGTGTGTAGAATCAGAGTTTTCCATTGTTATATAGCTTTGACTAGCTGTTATACCCGACGTTGCACGGGTAGAGGTGGAAAATAATTTAACAGTCAATTTTACTATTTTTTTTTCTTTCATTTAATTACATAAGAATGAAGATTACCCAGTAATTTTCCATTTAATTACCCAACTTGGATATAGTAATGATTGATATTAATTTCAAAATACCTTTGATAAGAAGCTCAAATTAAAAAGAATACATATTTAAGTAAAAAATAATCAGTAAGAATTAAAAACGGAAAAACAGCTAAATCTTAAAAGGGTCTCAAATATTTATTTTAACGTAATTCAAAGGAGTTCTATAATAAATTAAGTAACTTTTTTTTGGACACTTTGTAGATATAAATACAATATAAGCAGTACAAATTTCTACCATAATTCAATACAAATGCTGAAAAATTAAGAATTCAATGCAAATGTATACCCGAACAACCGACCATATTACAAATAATTTATAAAAGAAATTGCCCATTTGGCGAGGTTTTACTCTAATATGCAGCTCTAGTGCGATGGCCTTTATTAACCATCATAGTTCAGTAATAGCTTAACTATACATTTATTGCTTAAATATGCATACATGCAGTCAACAGAAAAATCAATGAAAAAATCTTCAAATAAACCCACAATAAAATCCGGGAATGGAGACTGGCGAAATTACGTCACTTGGAACATGTCAATTATTTTTCAAATAATGAAATTAGTTTCTGAAGGTAATGGCAACAGAATAAAATAAACATTTTCAATTTTAAATGTTTTCGTTAAAAGTTTTATTTAATTTTTTCAGCCGATGGCATCAGGAAAGTAAAAAAAGATCGGATTTGAGCCAAAGTGGTGTAGTTTTTTCAGAAAATTCGATTAAAAACGTTCGAAAACGATATAAGGAATGGTCTGATTAGAAAAATTCTTAGCCTATGTTTGTTCCGGAGATGAGATGAATTTTTGTGCCAAATTTCGTGAGGATCTGTTGCGTGGTTCTTTAGATGTCGTGTCTTATACAAACAAACGGAAGTTGCCTTTTATGTATATAGATTTAATGACTTGAAATTGATGACAAAACCCTTTTTAATATTTATAATGCATATTTTATTGTTTAGTAAATCATTGAATATTACTTGATAAACAATGACGAATGTATTGTTCATTTGGTTTTGTGGCTGCTATTTTAAATATAGCTTCAAATTTCGATGCTACGGTCAATTCTTTGTATAGAGAAAAGACCATTATGGTCTACATTTTTATGGATTCTTATTATTAATTGTTGAATATCTTTAAAATTTATGCAAATTTGTTTATACGGATTGGCAACATCAATAGTTCTGTATTAATTCCATTTTTAGCCTACTTTTCTTTTTTTAATTCGAAAGAATTAAAAAAATGAAAAAGTAGGTATTGACATGCGGTCGATGTCCGTCTGTCCGTCTGTCTGTCCGTCTGTCTGTCCGTACCCCCCTTCCAAAATCGGTTCTAATCATCGGATCTTAAAAATTCTTTTTTTGTTAGAAAGCTATGACCTCAGATACCCAACTTTCATACTTTTTGTCCGTCTGTCTGTACGTCCAGACGGACATAAATCTACTATCTGTCGGCGAATTTCCCATTGAATTAGCATTGAAATTCAATTTTGAGTCATTTAAATCACTGTAGGTATTGAAATGCGGTTGATGTCCAACTGTCTGTCTGTCCATCTGTCTGTCTGTCCGTATGTCTGTCTGTTCGTATGTCTGTCCGTCTGTCTGTCTGTTCGTATGTCTGTCCGTCTGTCCTGTCCGCCTGTCTGTCCGTTTGTCTGTCTGTCTGTACCCCCCTTCCAAAATCGGTTCTAATCATCGGATCTTAAAAATTCTTTTTTTGTTAGAAAGCTATGACCTCAGATACTCAACTTTCATACCTTTTGTCCGTCTGTCTGTACGTCCGGACGGACATAAATCTACTATCTGTCGGCGAATTTCCCATTGAATTAGCATTGAAATTGAATTTTGAGTCATTTAAATCACTGTAGGTATTGAAATGCGGTTGATGTCCATCTGTCTGTCTGTTCGTATGTCTGTCTGTTCGTATGTCTGTCCGTCTGTCTGTCCGCCTGTCTGTCCGTTTGTCTGTCTGTACCCCCCTTCCAAAATCGGTTCTAATCATCGGATCTTAAAAATTCTTTTTTTGTTAGAAAGCTATGACCTCAGATACCCAACTTTCATACTTTTTGTCCGTACGTCCGGACGGACATAAATCTACTATCTGTCGGCGAATTTCCCATTGAATTAGCATTGAAATTCAATTTTGAGTCATTTAAATCACTGTTGCCAAATCAACAATGGCATGAGAAACTTTATTTAAACATATTTGAAGCAAAATAATATTTTCATGAATCAGTTTGGAATGACGTCATAAAATGTAGAACAATTTGATTCTTTGATTATTCATTAATTATCTACCAAGAAAGCGGCAAGGCATACTTTTGCATGCAATTATGCTTAGTTTTAATTTACATTTCTTGTTTTTTAATGCAGTTCGGAGTAGTTTCATTACTTTTGTTATTAATAAATATTTATTCTTCGAACTACAAATAAATCACGAGCAGATGATAAATAATATTTAATTAATTTGCGAACGAATATTAAGGAAAATAGTTGATTTTGGCTTTTAGAAGTTTAAATTATAGCTGGGTGCTGTGTTTCGATTTTTTTTTTTCTAATGTGTATAAATCTAGTGTAGAAACGGCTGTTGATGATATTTACTTTAGGAACCTAGTTTTTTTCCCGATTAGAGCTTCAGTAAGTATTTAAGTAACAGGAAAGTAGGCTATTTTAGTTCTTTATGAACTTCTTGTTTAAAATAACAATATGCTGCTGTAATTAACAGGACATTTTTTTCTCTTCTAATCCATCAATAAGCTAATTACCTGAGGTAGTTCTATTCATTATGAATTTTGTATTGTTAAACCTTTTACACTTTCAATATTGCAAGTAAACTCTTTATCAACGTCGATGTGAAAATAACCTAACATTCAGTCCTCTCGAATTAGATAGGTTTAAAATTTACTGTTAGATTCGGATGACTTTTAAACATTCGATTAATATAATTGAAATAATAGTAGTAATCGAAGTTTTTAAATAATGTTAGAACTTCAAAAGTTCACCCTTATAAAAATTTACTTTTTAGGGGGTCCGGTACCGAATTTTTTTTTAAAATACAATTTTTCTTTTAATATTTTATAAAATAGTTCGAACTATTCTGAAAACAATGGTGCCTTTGTTATTTCTCTACGTCGAATAGAACCATGTTAAATACTGGTAATACTAAATCTAGTTACATCAACACAATATATGCACTTTCAAAAACTTTAAACGCCTTTTTGAAGCTGTTCTTATTTTCAAGGATATCCTAACTTCAAATTGATATATCTTACGAACCATTCATTGTAGACCTTAGGAATTTATACATTATATACTACATATTATTATTATAAACATTTTGTCTTCACAGAATTTCAAAAACAGTATTTGTTTGGAAAAGTTATTTTTTTATCCTAACAACTACGTAAAAAATACAAAAAATAGAAAATTTCAACTTTGATATTTAAAAAAAAAGATTGTCTTCACAGAATTTTGATAAATTAAATACAATCTTTTATAGATACTATTTTGTATCGCATAAAGTGCTTACCTTGATGATAATCACATTATTTAGTGACTTACATCAAAAATTGTAAACATCAATTTCTTCAAATTTTTATTGGTTTTTAATTAAAAAAAAAAAATTTTTAACTTTAAAAATAAAAACATTGGAGAAGCATGTTAAATATGTATTCAATCAGTTTAAAAAAATTGGGATAAATCCATGCATAAATAACAAAAATTAGAAAATTTGGTACCGGACCCCTTAAGTCAATGGGGTTGTTCAGTACTTTTTTTCATCGATTCCAACTGGCGAAAAACTCATAAATTTCAAATTTCATCTAAATCTGTGCGACATGTTAGTACTTTTAAATTATCCCATATACGGCCCTCATAAACGATCGGTGGGACGTCATTTATTCCTAAAACAATATTCAGTTTTGATAGAATTAATCCAAGTACATAGCAAACATCACACAAATTTAAACGCCATTGCTTAAAAAAAATAATAATATAGTAAGTAACTACGTGTTTTCAGTCACCTGATTTGTCGTAAAAATTTAAGCATTTTTCTCGCATTTTTTTACGGATTTTATATTTGTAATCAGAATATAGTAACGTATAATTTTTTGCTCTTTTTATTTGTTAAAATATGTTACGTGACCCCCTTTCATGACAGGGAGTATAAAACAGTTGTTATTTAGTATGATATTCTAATTATTAAAAAAACCATTCACATCTCAACTTCTTTTGTTCTGTTGTCCCAAATGGATCTGCCAAACTATCCATTCATCTCTGCACACTTCAGAAAAACTTCTTCCAACACTCAAAAACGAATATTAACTACTCACGAACCAAGCGTTTTTTGCAGAACGTTCCATCATCAAAAAAATATGGCGACAAAGAACATTCTCAAAAGAAAATTAATTCTCCCCTCTATGCAAAAGAAATAATAGAACCCATAGAAAGAAAACCTAAAAAAGAAATTAAGAACACAAAAAGTGTCACCTACCCCATCCACCCCCACCCGACAAAATTTGTTATGAAGGACATATTTGTTAGGTGAAACCTGGCAACAGCAGTGACAGCGCGGGAAACGCCATGTTTTTCTCTTTGTTTGGTTTATTTTTTGCTCTTAGAACAAGTGGGCACTTATCTCATTTACAGCTGCCGGAGAAACAAGCTTTCACTTAGGCGACAGGTTTTCGTTAGACCTTGCTATGGGTCTTGGTGTGGCACTATTATGACAGTGTTAGTTCCGATGTGTGATAAAACAATTTGTTTAGAAGGAGAAAAGGAAGTCTGTTTTTTTCTTCGAACACATTTCGATTTTTCTGACATAATAAATGGTGAAAACGTGTTACGTTGTCTTCAGTAAGCTTTGGTGTCATTCTCTAAGCGTTGATGACAATCTTCTATAAGAATTGATGTTAAAATATATGTAAGTGTTGTTGTCATATGTTGTAATTTAATTCGGTTTTAAGTAAGTAAACCATTGTCTATTTTCCGGGGGGTTTTTTTTATGAGAGGCAATTAAAAAAATTTCAAAAATACGGTTTGCTTTATACGAGTATAGTTACTTAATAACATATTATAAAACTAATAATTATAAATAAATGATAAAACATTGAAAATGCCATGAAAATCGTTTAGTTATGTTTTGACGTCTCAAGGTTGCAGTTTTCAGAATTATTAAAATAATATTATTTCCTTTAAACATCAAACGAGTTATTTTACTACAATTTCCGATTTCTCTAATTGCTTATGCATTACCCAGCAGTTTAACTTTGTAAAATTAGTCATTGTAGAGGAACACAATTTTTCTCCTTTTTAAATTTACATATTTCACAGCAATTTAAATCAGTAGCACACATTATCATAAGATGTCCTTTGGATATAAATTTGATATCATTCTGATATCTAATATGAGTCGACGTCTGGGGCTGATCTTATGATACCGTGTGCTGCTAGGGTAAAAAGAAACCTTGCATCAAAATTAACATACAACGTAATAGACTTCAATCCTCATTTTAGCTTCAACACTACGTTTATAACGTAAAAAATGGAAGGTATTATAATCGTTCAGTCCGTCTGACTGTCCGTCACCCACTTTCATAGCCCAAACTACAAATGCTACGGACAAGTGTGATACGTCAAAACATTCAGCGCACCGAAATTAGAACTCACTGAAAATTTCAAAAAAGAATTCAAATTCAATGTACTTCAATTATTTAAAAAACTGCACAATTTAAATTTCATTTAAAAAGCATCAGAGACATATAATAGAATAGACTGCGCATTGTCAAACCTAAAGCGATCCCCTCATGGGTCACGTGCTGGGGTAAGATTTACCCCAGCACGTGATCACGACCAGTTGGCGAGTTTTTTCACAACGACTTGAACATATGAGGCCGACAATCTAGTGGTATGAAAAATAAGTTGGGAAAGGAACAAAGATGAATTGATATTTCGGTGAAAAAGATTGCTATTTTTGGCAACTTATAGCAGCTGTTTTAATAAAAAAAGCTAAACATTATTTTTTATAGTTATATTATTGTGGATCTGATCAATGCATGTGGCGCAGAAAGCTAATTCGAATTTTTACAGAATATTTTTATCAAGAAAATAATCCCTGACCTTAAAAAGAGCTTATAGAATAATTTTCTCTAATCAAAGTATAGGCTTTTAGGAATAAATTACTATAAATATACCTATCTAAACAATCTTGCGTGTAAAGTATCACATATCTTTTTTAATTTATGTTTACATTTTATAAACTGCACAAAAATTTGGTATCTAACAGAGATAAAACGAATGGACTTCTAATTGAACACAACAGCAAACCCACGGGACTTGGACATTGATGTGAGTCACCATTGCGGTTTGCCAGGCTAGATTTACCTGATTTTCAGGTATGGCGACAATTGGCATAGTTCTAACGAAACAGTAGCGATAAGTTGCCATATGTTGCAACTTTTCTCCTCTTGGCGATTTTCATGATTGGTACGCTTTTAGAAGCAGCTTGACAGAGCAATGAGCAGTCCATTCTATTTATGTCTATGAAAAGTATACGAAGCCATTTTTATTAGAATTGAATCACCATTGCCATTCGCAACAATCGCTCGAGAAATTTTAATTATTTTAAACAATAAATTAAGATAAATTTATTTTTTCGCCATAAATCAGTTTAAAACGACGTCTATATATTTCACAAAGATTCTTTGTATGTTGATGTGAAATGTTTTCCTTCTATTTAAAAGCGAGAATATTGCATATTTATTCTTTGAAATATAAATTATTTTAGCAAGTTATAACAAATAATTATTGAAATTTCGAAAGAAAATAAATGAATCCAGCTAAATTTAGCGTGTAAATGTTTAATATAGAATTAATGCTGCGCTTGGCACGTTTTTCCTGTTAAACACAAATGTTGTGTGGAAGCGGGTTAAGTGACAGATTCTGTTACAAACCTACTTGTTTATAACACTTTCGTCACCTTATTTCTATCATAAAATTAATTGAATGAATAAATATTGAATTTTATAATTTCATTAAATGTTTGATTTTTAAGTATTCAGGAGTCTTAAAATTATTTATTACAAAAATAAAATTTTAAAGATTAATATATTTTTCAGTTAATAAATGTAAACCTGAAATTTAAAACGTATGCAGTGAAAACAAGTTTACACTTATTTCGTAAAGTTTCACGATAATCCACTTACACGTCAAGTTATAAAAGGAAGCCTCAGATTGGATAAACTTCAATTTTGAGTAAAATATTCGAAGACAAAAACTTATTTTTAAACTACCGATTTGTTCATCAACCTAAATCTAGAACTCTTTAAAGGAGACATCATCGTATATTACCATACCACATAATAGCCCCCAATCCTCATTAAACCAGAGGAAAAGAGTCAGCACAGAAAAAAACCTAGCTTCCTAATACTCTATCACAGAAACAGTCTCTCTCCATGCTATGGTAATCTCTACACTATAAAGGCTAGCAGTTAAGAGATTACTGGAGATACCAGAAGTAGGTTCTTTATCAGGAATGGTTGATATCATTTTTGTACTGGCCGGTCAGTAAGGCCAAAGGCACATTTCTTCAGTTGCGCAACTGGAAATTTGCGGCGGTTATGTTTGGTCACTGGGACTGCATCGCACTGCATTTTTGTATCTAAAGTACTCATTGGCTTGTTGTTTCATATGATTCTTTCCAGACATCATTCTTTTCTTTTGATCGGTGCTTTAATATATGATCTGTTCCCATGAGGAAGTTCGAGAAATGATTTATTTTCATCCCTCATTTGTCTTGAGTAGTCAAAACCTAACTTTGTAAGCACCTAATAACTCTAACCTATAAGACAGTTTACTGAAAGACTGATCATTTCGTTTCAGAGCATAAATAGTCCAATTCATAGCTGTCTGCAGTTTACTTCCCCACGGCAGAGTTAAACAACATGCGATACAGCTTTAGTTGCTCTTTTCCTCCCCATCCCTAGATTACAGTGCGATCGGCCGAAATTGCACCACCGCGATAAACTTAATGCGGCCCATATTCCTTCTTCAGCATATTCAAGCGGACATGTTCATTCCGCGGATAAAACCCGTGGCTTAGCTAAGCCCTCTGTAGAAATAGGAATAAGCTCGAACTGGTTTAGGGTTGCCAAGATGGAATGTCCAAAAAAATAGCCAAGTTGCTGCTCAAAATAGCCAAGAAAAACTTTTATTACGCTACTTCCGGTGAGGCGGTATCTCTGGTTTAAGGTTACCAGACGGAATTTCCGAAAAATAACAAAGTTGCTTCTTGAAATAACCAAGAGTAAATTTCATTACGTCACTTCCGGAAGCAATATTTTTGGTTTAGGGTTTCCAGATTTATTTTCCTAAAAATAGCCAATTTGTGCTCGAAATAGCCAACAGTAACTTTTATTACGTCACTTCCGGTGCAGTAGTATTTGCTGTCATTCCCGGCTAGGTGAGGGAATTTTGTCTTATGCAAATAAACATATATTTAAAAGCAAAAAATGAGAACAAAAAAAAACCGCGCAAATCACTAAAACTGTTCCAAATTGAACGGAAAATAACAATTTATAGACTTTTAGAAATTAATCAAAACAGGTTTGAATGATTGAATTTTAAGAAATTATTTAAATTTTTTATCAGCCAAGCGCAACCAAAATTAGCCAAATTGGCCAATATAACCAAGTCTGACAACCCGGCTGGTTTATGCCTTACAAGACGCAAGGCATAAACCAGTACCATCGTAGTAAAATTCTCAATGTTTGTTATAAGATAAAAACATTGGTCCCGTGTACGGAAATATTACCATTTCTATATCTTCCTTGGTGAGACTGGAAGTTTTAGGATTGGTGTAATAAGAAAAAAGTTAGATAGGATTTTGACGGAAGATGGATTAGGAAAAATTGGTTAAATTTCAGTTTGATATAGGGTATGGAGAGAAGTTTTAAGATAAAAATTACTAATTTTTTTTGCACCATGCGAGGGAAAATGGGTATCAGCAAAAAATTAACCCTTCGTGAGAATATTCTCAAGTTAGCTCATTAACGTAGATTGGCAGAAAAATTTCATATGCGAAAAATATTCTTTCTGCTTAAGTTCGTCGCAATAAATAAGTAGAAAAATGAAGATAATAAGTAAAAAAAGAAATTTTATGTAATGCAAATAAAGTTAAAAGATAAACGAATTTCAAAAACTTAAATTCAACGCTTTAATTCGGTAAGGATTATGTTAATCGTATTCACAAATGGGCCGTTAATCAGTCAAGATATCAAGTTGTCGCCCCCGTAGTGTAACGGTTAGCTGGGGTCTGAGTTCGATTACCGGGTAAGGCGTGGTTGTAATTTGTACCTATCTCAGTTTTATAATTGGGTGAAAATCTGTTAGGCTGTGTGTCATAATAAATATTATTGTAATATTTTCCATTGTATTTTGTTATAGAAAAATAAATTATTTGTTATACTATAATATCCCAAGTATTTTTCTCATCCATTTAAGATTTAGATCTTCAAATTTCTAATATTAGTATTATTATCTTGAAAAGTCATACTTGTGCGATATTAACATTCGCCTGACCCTACTGGCCGTTCATAAGACCATCATTCCGTATTGTTAATTTCTATAGTAATCCATGACGAGAGGTTGGTTCGACGATGACCCCCCCCCCCCCCCCCCCCGTTAACCTCCCAATATAGATTGGTCCTACTTTTGGAACGATTGAGAGCTAAATTGACTCTTGACTAGCCACCTGGAATATGAATCGAATACCTATTAGTAGCTTGATAGTCAGATAATATAACAACAATGTCATCATGTTAATATTTCTGAAATTACATGATTGCATGCTTAGTATTACATGCCTATTTTAGCTAACAATTTCCGAAGACCTGCATAAGAGTCCAATGTGTCAAGACAATTGCACTCTTATTGCTGTTATTCAGTTTACTTGTTTCTTCCGATTTGCAACTTTGAAGTCTGTAGAAACCGTTTTTCCTTTAATATACATTGGCTGCGTGGAAGCTAACTTTAAGTAAACATTGTTCCGATTGTTCATAATGTAATGTACGTTGAAAAAAAGTTCAAAGATAATATCACTGGTTTTTTTTTGGTAGATGAAATAAATTATTTCATCTTCGACGCGTGTAGTTTTATTTGATGAATAAAAATAAATAAAACGCATTCTGCATGAGAATTAAATATTTAGAGGTTAAGGCACTTCTAAAACGATTATAAATTGAAAAGAAAAAATAATTGAAATGGAAGTTGAATTCGAAAATGTGAGGCTCTGGCGCCGAGCTTATTAAATTAGAAAACACTTGATATTTTCCTCATTACCTTGTAAGATGACGGCAAATTAACGAAACTAAAAGAAACTTTTAATTCACGACCTTAAGTTTTCCTCTAATTTTATAACTTCTCGTAAGTAATGATGTACTGAACTTTCTACTATAAATATAACTTTGCTATGCAACTGTAAAGTAGACATTTCAAAAGCTTGAACATATTTAGTAGCTCAGAGTTTGAGATTAATTGAATGTTCCACTTATATTTTAATTGCATTCATTTTATAGTATTATTAATTTTTACATTTCTTTTATACATCAATCTATAACCATGTCAATTCTCATATAAAATGGCCTTACATTTATGAAGATATTTGTCAATTAATGTTATATCTTTTTTATCAGTGTTGTAATTATTAAATAAGATTTAATATACACAGGTCTCGATAGAACATATTTGTTTTAAATTTATTTCTTTTTATATGTTTAATTATTGTAAAGAATTTAAGCTTGCTTATAAAATCTTACTCCATCATTCCATTCAAATGCAGCCTATCCCAAAATATACTCTAACATATAATAATTTACCTTATTTAACAATTAAACGAGTTTGTTACAAAGTCCTCTTACCCCTAATGAAGTTTCCGTACGTCTCCATCGAATAGCAATATTTACAACCGATATGAAAAGAGTTGTTTAAATTAGATGGCAAGCCAAGCCTGGGAACATTTAATTAATCAATATTTTCCGGCCTGGGTTTGAAAGATTTCTCATTCGTAACTCTGCTTAACATTTCTAATGCATTAGTTATATTAATCATGAAGTTGATAACAAATGTGCTACGATAATTATATTGGCTAGCGTTGCATGTTTTAGTTGGGGCTTGAGTGGGAGTGGTAGGTTGGGTGAGGGGTTGTGATTCTGGTTTACCAGGTTCTATAAATATACATTATGCATGCCGTTTAAATAAGATAACTTGAACCTGCGGTATGATTAGTTGATTCCGGTTTACCTCGTTCCATAAATCTATGCATACCTTCTAAATAAGCAAACTTGAACATAATGTCTGAGAAGTGGTACATAAAAACTAACATAATGTATGTCTTCAGTTAGAATTGACCAGTGTCTTTATCCATGGCAGACTCAACAAATAAGGTCAAAGGAGCTCTTTGTCCTAATATCCTTCCGGTTCTGGTTTTCGGCAGTTCCAAAAGAAAGGAACGAAATCTATTCGAAAAAAGAAAAGTAATCATGAAGTTGATAACAAATGTGCTACGATAATTATATTGGCCAGCGTTACATGTTGTATTTGTGACTCGATTGGCAGTTTAATAGCTAACTTGAACCTACTTGTATGATTAGAACATATGAAGTAAAATAGTATGAATTCAGTAGAATTAACCTGTGTGTTTATCCATGGCCGACTCAACAAATAAGGCCAAAGGAGCTCTTTGTCACACTATCCGCCCGATTCTGGTTGTAGTGTTGTTTAGTAGATTTCTGAAGTAAGTTTGGTGCTTTTATCACTTCTATTGTGTTAATTAAGAAAGCCTATCAAATACTAGAGCACATACATTGTGTCCGTAAAAGAATGTCCGAGTTCTGTTACCTTGGCCGCCTCGTTCACCTGACATCCCGCCTTGTGATTTCTTCTTTTGGGGCTTCGTTAAAAATTGAGGGTTACGTTCCGCCCTACCCCGATTTCTCAACTTGAAAGGTTATGAATGCACAACTGTTGCTTCCAATTACTCCGGAACTTGCTGCAGACAGTGAGGTTAGTTTTCCTTTCAATGTCATGTATGATTTTTATATATTTAGTATAAAATAAACTCCTTCAATATACCATTAAAACTCGGACATTCTTTTACAGACACCCTGTATAATTTTACCAATAACAAACTCTAAAATTATTATGTACGTGGAGTTTTGTGTATTAAATATGCATTGATCGAAACGTTCTGACTTTAAGTACAAGGTTTTATTTAACCTGTAAGTGGTTTAAATTTAAGTATCAATAATAGTTTTTCTTAATGTCTGAATAACAATAAACTAAGAATATAAATTCAAAAATCGATATAACTATTTATTTATGATTTTTTAGTATCGAAAGACTCAACTCTAAACATTTAATATACATAACAGAATTTTCTAAAAATTATTTAGTTAAATATAAATTTTTAGCGTCCTAATCATTAACACCTTTAACGTAATTATTCCTTAAAAGTTGGCGGTAATTCAATTAATACAAGGCAATCCTTATTAATTTATAATCATAACTAAAATAATTTAATAATTTATTTTACCTTGAGGAAGCCATTCTTGCGTTTTTTCCTATGCATAAACACTTATTCAATTTTTAAGTGAGAAGATGGTAATTAGATTTCAGAAATATTTTTTTTACTGAATCAGTTATTCATGAAAAGTAAAATATACTTCTTTTTTCATACGAATTCTGGCGCTTAATCAAATTTTATTTTGTTCAAGAATGTTTATTTTAGCTTTCTTTGAATTTTTGAGAGAATTTCGAGTATTTTTCACACAGAAAGAATTTTTAATCTTTTTAGTAGTTAAGTATTTAAATAACTCCATTATGCGCTAAGAAGTTTGGTAATCAAATTATGGTAAATAGTTAGTGTTGAAATTAATCGTTCTCTTAAGAATACTCATTATTATTTTAAAAAAATTTCTCTCTTGAATCATAAATCTTAAGAAAATTATTCTTTTATTTATAAACGTAATTATTGAAAGTTACATAAATTAGAAAAGGATTTTTCAGTTTTTAAAAAATAAATTTATAGGATTTATTTATGCATAAAATCATCAAAATTGTTATAGTAAAAGTATAAAGAACCATAAAAATAATCAAATAATTGCTAAAAATTAAGTTCAAAATTATTCAGAACTTATTTAAGGGGACGCATTATACAAAATTTAGGGTTACTCAGAAAATAATTAAACATGCTGTGATGTAAGGATATTGCAAAAAAAGAAGGAATACTTAATAATGGTGGAGGTTTATTGAAAATGGTATAGTGGTTTGGTAAAATGGTTTTTGAAATTGTATGTTCATTTTTTTAATTTTTTCAGCTTGTGAATGATTAAAACCCTAAGGCTTTTAGGTAAATTAATGTAGAGCTCCAATTTTCTTTCCTGCGTTGAGACATGTACGATTAACAAAAGTTGGTATGGGATAAGGTCTAGTGTGAATAGATTTTTTTAAAAAAAATGATGAAGTTGAAAATTTATAAAAAAAACCTTATTTTTTGGCCATTTTTATACATAAAGCTACATAACTGTTCTTGTTTAACTGATAGCTCAATATCCATACCAAGTTTTATTAATAGATATTGTAAGAACATTTTGCAAAAAAATCCTTCACAAAATTCTCAAAATTGTAGGAGTAGCATTTTGAAAAAAAAACGTTAAATTTTCAATTTTTTTAATTAAAAAAAAACTTGTTTCAATTTTTATTTTTTTGTATATGTTTATTAAATGTTAGTTCTTTGTAAAAATAGTTAAATTTGAATGCAAGCGATAAAAATACAGGATTTAATTGTTTGGGGGTACCGCGTCCCCTTAAAGTCGCTAAGTCTTCAAACCAAAACCTAAACCTTTCAGTCTTCAACCTTAGTCTCCAAACCAATTTTAGTTACTACTGTTTTTCAATGTTAAATATATAAAAGTATCCATTGACACAATTCCATACACCACAGTTGGAATAACATAGTTACCAACTCATGGCAGAACTACGGCCGACTCAACTAATAAGGCCAGAAACGCTCTCCGTGACGTCACACTATCCGTCAGGTTTGGCTTGTTGGTAGTTCCGAAAGCGAGGAACGAACCTTGTTCGAAACCAGAAATGTACAGCCGGCTTTGTGAGAATAGGTTTCGTACTTTTTCGTTGGAAAAATCGACAATCCGTATAGAACGGATAGCGTGACGTCACAAAAAGCTTCTGTGGCCTTTAAAGTTACGTAGGCCTTGGCGGAACAACCTACCACATACGCGAAAACGCGCCACATACGTTAACAAATTGATGATAGTTGTGTTTTGAGTCAAGTTTTCCAAGAAAATAATAGGAAGATTTCTCTATCTTTCCCCATGTTTCTAAATCTTGTGGGTCAGAAATATGTAGGGAAAATCTCCTAATAACTTCATTGAACATTGGCCCCTTTTCTAACAGAATACATATTTATTGAGATATACGATGCTATTCTTTAAGCGTTATCTCCTTTTTGCAGTCCCACAAGGAATATGAATTGCGTTCTGAAATATATTTCCCTTTAAAAAAAACATTGTCCTATTTTCGTCTATTCCAGGGAAAAACTTGGAATATTACATTAAAATGTCAACAAAACATATTGACCTGGATATACGACGGGAAGAATCCAATATCCAACTGAAAAAGTGGTGAAAGTTTTGCAGAATTGCAACAAAATTGCAAATTTATTTGCCAAGAAACGCTACAAAGAATCTTCTTCGGCGCACCTTTCTCAAAATGTCCTATGGCAGTTTAATCTTTTTATTTCATTCAGAAAATGTGATTGAGACATACTTTTTCTTTTTTGGGTTTTCTGTTTATTTTCCTTTTTGGTTTTAACCTGTTTCTTTCTTTTGATAGGTTGTAGAACTTTTTAAATTTTGTTTTTGTTGCCATAGAAACGGACGCCATCTTTGCTTTTGATCATGTTCTCTGGTTGAACGTTTGATGTGTGTGTTTTAACAAATTATTTGTGCTTTAAAACTGAGTTTTTTTTAAGGAAGTATTTAAATCTTTCTCAAGAATTTGTTGCTTTGCTATTTGTAACAATTTGAATATTTTTGATGACTGTACCGGTTTTCATAATTGGTTCTTTAAAGATTTATAAAGAAATGTACAGTTCTTTAAACTTCTTTAAAACCGATCAAAAAACTGACATTCTATAAAAACTGACTTTTACAGGAATAAAGTTCGTTAAAGAAATGTAAAGACAATAGGAAACAGCAAATTTAAGAACTAAATTAGTGAAAGAACACTCAAGATTTGCCCTTTTTTGGTAATTCTTCTCTAGCAATACGGATTAAACTTTTTACTTTTTTTATATATTATGAAATATACGGTAGTAAATATATTGTGATAGGGATGAAAATCCGAAATGGAGATTTTGTGTACACGTTTTGGAGGGTGGGGATTCTAAAAAAATGTCTTTGGAACATTGATCCGTCTGTCTAAATAAAAAATATACGGACTTTGATACATGAGTTCCTAGTATCTGACGAACGTCATTATACGTTTTTTGAGAAAATCGCTTATGGGTATATACAAAGGTAGGTAGTTTTTTTGGGGGGGGTTAAAAATTATGAAAATTACCTATTAGAGTACATCTTATATATAAATTAAAGTCTCATTTTTTCGTTGTGACGACATCACGCTTGAACGGCTGAACCGATTTCACTAATTCTTTTTTCGTTGTGTTTTTTATTGTCAGGAGAAGGTTCTTAATGAATGAGTTATTCGAAATTCGAACCCGAACGGGTGTAGGAGTGCAAAACGTGAGACGATTTCTCCATAGAAATGGCATTGTAGGATTAGAATTTATACTTTTTATTTCAATTTCAGCACGTTCAACGCGAACGAAAATTAAGTATAAGCACGTCAGAGCACGCGAGTTTAATTTGTAGGATTTTTATTTGAATATCATTATTTTATTTATTGAATTGAAATCTTTTGATTTTTTGTTTCCGAATTTAATTTAATTGATGTAAAATGGTAAGAAGTGAAGATAATGCTACAATGTATCATGGCAGTAAATGCGATTACTATTATAGATCTGATGAATACTTCTAAGAAATGTCAATTCCCTCTACGTATAGCGAAACTTTATGTTTATGAAACTGTCTATTTGGTACAGCTATGATATGGACAATTGAATGTTGGCATTGGCGGCTTTTGGCGAAGTTAAAAATTTAGCGTAGGGTAGCTATTCCCATCCAGTTGTATGGGTTTGGGTTAGTTTGAATTATCGTCGCACTAGAGCTATACAAGAGGGATATTGGCCACGGGCTTCTTTATTTAGAACCACAGTCAAGTGACGAGCCAACACCTGATTAGGCACCCAATGCAACTTTTACATCGTACGCAGCGTCGGGACTTTGAAAAATATTTAACGTGCACTCCCACCACATGGGGTATTATTCTAGACATTTTTGGCTGCATTTGCCTAGGCTCAATGGATTTTTCAATCAACCTTCAATTACAATGCAATATTCATAGTAAATACAAGACAACGTCTGTCGGGTCAGCTAGTAATTACCATAAAATATGCATTAATTTATTTATTGGTAATTGTAAGTCGTGTAGCGTTACACACCCCTAGTTTTTAACAAGCGTTAATATTTCAACGCATAGGTAAAACTTTATTCTAGCACAAAGTAATCGAGTTTTTATACACCCTTAAAGACCAAAGTGGTCCCAATTGACAGTACCCAACTTAATCAACCGATCAATATCTATAAAACAACCTCCATGCCGATACCCAAATCCAATTAGCATTTGAGCTTAATTGAAGTCCGTCGCATTGGAAACAATTTCCACTGTCTTAAACCGTCCTAAAATGCTCCGCGAGTCCTCTCTAATTGTCCCAGAAGAGATGGCTGGAGATTTGTATCGCAAACGACTCGAATTGATTTTCTGAGCGGAAGAGCAATTGAAGTTAAGCAGAAAAGCACCAAATAGCGAAATCATGAAGACATAAAAAGTTTGGCGACAATTGTGTTAAGGACTGCTTTCCAGTATTTAGCACAATGTTAGCCAAAATTTTATTAATTAAACGAACCAAAACGCTGGGTTTCTTAAAAATAAATTTTGATAACATTACGGTCGCGCATTTTTAATTTTTTTTTTGTTGGAAGATGTTGTGGAGATGATCGTTCAAATACTCATTAAATGAAAGAGTATTATCTTAAAAAGTTGTTTTTTTAATATTTTAAATGAACAAAATATTAGATTATAATATTATATTTAAACAAAATATTAATTTAACCCATTAGCGACGACTTTGTGAATACCACTAACATATTCGATTCGAATTTTAGAAAGGATAAATAAAGATTTTTTAAAGGATAATTTTTAGTGTTTTTAATTCATTTTTTGTGTAACTTAAATTGTATTGCATAAATTGTTCACGGTAAATGGTCTTCATTATCTTATATTTTGTTTACTTATATAAGCTTAAGCGGAAAGTTCATTTTCGCTTGGCAAATTTTCATTCGAATTGTCGTTAATGAGTTAAACAAATATTTTCTACGCATTGGATTTATTCTGGATGTTTTATCGGCGAATTTAAGGTAACCAAAATTATCTAGAAGAAGCATACACAATAAGTAAATTGCCATACATGAAAGTTTTAGCTCTTTGCAACAATTTTTTTATCTTTCATTGCGCCAAAGAGTGTATTCTAGATCTGAACCGTTTCTTTTCCAGTTTTGCTTACTTGTAATCTACATGCAATAGTATTCTATCTTCACGAGTTTCGACACAGAAATCACATATTTGTTTTACTTGGATCTTTATTGCATATTCGTGTTTAACTAACCAGTTGTGTTTATCATTTATATGTTATTAAGTTAAATGGAATTGTATTATGACAGATAATATCTGAATCAAATCATTAAATAGAATGAAACTGTTTATATTCGATAAGAGCTGGTTTTGGTTTGGGTCTAATAATCACTCATTGAAATGCTTGTCACATAGTATCCTTCATAATCGTCTTGAAACTACCAGCAGTTGTGGATATTGTCAATCACTTTTTCTCCGTCCTGGGTAACTTGTTGGCAATCAAATCCTCTAGACCAGGGGTTCCCAACCGATGGTACGTGGGAAAATTTCTGGTGGTACGCGTGAGGTGAGCAACATGATGCTATCAATAGCTTCTGTACGCATGAGCAGTGAGCACGCAAACATATTACTTATTATTTTAAACATTATTTTAAAGATAAATCTTTAATCAACTTCTGGATCGGATGTAAAACGTAGTACCCTTTGATCTTCCAGCAAGCTCTGCTATTTTCGAAGCCATTTGTTACGAGTTACTTGTGTGATAGTGGATTTTCTGAACTCTTGAACACAAAAACCCCTCATAGAAACATAATAAGTGTTAAAGAGGACTTGAGAGTGAAGATAAGTTTCAGTACTCCTAATGTTGATATTTTGATCACAGGCAAACAACAAGTTTCGCACTAAAGACTATAAAAGTATATTTTGTATGATGATAATTTTTTTCCGAGTTTGTATTTTATTTTTATTTGTATGTTTTTAGACCTATGGGTAATAAACAAAACTGTAAATTAATACCATTTTATCATTTTATTTCTCCTTTACTTTAATCATGTTATAAATAAACAAATACCCAACCATTAAATATGAAGTTTTCTCAGGAATTTAATTCAAAAAGCCTTTGAACACTTTTAGAAGAATAAATATTATACGTTTATTAAAATATTTAGGTCTAGTGGTACGCCAAAATTTCTCAAAGTCAAGTGGTACGCAGGTGCAAAAAGGTTGGGAACCCCTGCTCTAGACCAATACCGATTGGCCGTTCGCTCACCTTGGTAAACGTGGGATGCCATATCGCCAAGGTTGTTGCTACTTTTTCTACGCAGGTAGTGGTAATATTTTGTGACTCTATAAGCTACTGTTACGTTTTCGGCTCTGGGTTTGTTTCAAAGGTAAGAACAGTGTCATACTATGATCATGTAATACGACCATAGTTCATTAGCCAGATGCTAATGCCTTTACAAAACAAAAGGAATTTTGTAGTTTGTTTTTTATTGCTGGATATTTTTTCATTAACTTCGATCTTCTAAGAAATTGAATTGGCATATTTTAGGTGACGTAGTTCCTTTCAGCTTTCATTCCTGCATTTCCTTCGATTGGTTCTGTGATCGGTTCTTCGATTGATGTGACATTGACTCACTAATTGAGGCTCGAGAAATAATTTGTTTTCATCCAGAATTTCTGTTGCCACTCAAGACCTGAAACATGCGCATTTTCTTTTAATCAGATTTTTGAAGAAACAGTTTTTAATGAGAATGAGTGAAGACTTTTTTAGCATTCATAATCGATAATATTAATTTCATAAATTATAAAAATATTGAAAAAATATTAAAAATCACAAAATTATTTGTTCATATCTAAAAATTCTTAAGGGAAGCATACTTGCAAATAGAGAACTTTAGAGCAAAATTCATACGGTATTTCAGTAGTTGAAATTCCGCTTTTGGCTTGGAAATTGCAGCAATTTTAATCACTTCAGACAGTAAGTAAAGATCTAATTATTCCTCGTGTAGCAAAAAACATAAAAAATCTACTTCTCAAACCGATTTTTCTATACAGTCCAATCATTCTGTTCTATTACATTTAAAGTCTTCATTTCCACTACACTAAATGAAATAGATATTGATAGAAGGTTTTTTATTTAATTAAAAATTGATACAATTTATTAACTACACCCACAAAAAAATTTAAAAAAAAGAAAACCAATTTTCCCACTCAAAATTCCTATTAAACATTAAATCAAGCAATAACAAATCTCAAACACGTATCATACAAATGTCGTCGACAACTACCAAACATCGATGTCCTATCGTATTTCCCCTTATATCGATTGTATCCCATCTCACGAACAGCGCGATTAATCATTCGGAAATCGATTTATGGAAAATCAATCTAAAACTCCACCTTGCAGCCAACTCCCTTCTCTTTTACTCAAAGAGCCCAGAGGGATTAATTGCCGTTACCACCATAATTTGCAATGGGAAGTGTCTTAAGAGTTATCTGTCTTCTACCAAGGCAAAAGTAAATAGAGTATCAGACATGGGAATCCAAAAAGTTAGCACAGTAGTAGATAAGTTGGTACATGTATTTTCCGGCTTGTGTGCTTGATCAGAGACCCGCTTATAAACCTTCGTCAAGTAAGACAGATAGAGACAGAATTTTTTACACAGAAAGTACACCCAGGGCGAAGGCGGGAATCAAACCCGCACCCGGTACAGTGGCAGACAGTTAGCGTAATGGGCCCACTAGGCTACCCAGGCCCCATATATGGGAATCCAAAAAGTTAGCATAGTATTTAAACTAGTCGATTTGAAAATTACTCCACTTTGTTTGTGGCATCACAGCAGATCTTGATTGGACGGGTCTTCACCGTACCGAACCGTACTAGAGTGAAGCGGGGAAAATTGGTACTACTAACTCAAATAAAGCTTTGCTCATTGGAAAACCAGTTCTACCGCTTCACTCCACCGCTTTATTGAAAAATTATGTATTGAAGATTTTAAAAAATATTCGAACCAACTTGAAAATAAAAACAAAATTATAGAGATATTCAAACTAGCTACATTTATCACATAAAAAATGTAGAAATTATTTAATACACCTGGAGTAATTCAGCTTCAAAAATTATTTTCCTCAAATGGATTAATACAGTCAGAAGTCTTTGGGTGTGGACACCCGACTTACGACTCGAATTCTTCTTTAAGATTTCAAACCTATAGAATTTGTTTCTTTGTTTATTTTATTTATCTTTTAGAAGCTTATTTTAGAGTTTATATTTATAAATAAACAACTAACTTTCCGGTTTGGCAACATTTTGAAGTGTAAGTGAGATTGGTAGTTTAGACTATAGCACTCTATAGTATGCGCTTGCAAGTTCAATCTGTCGCACTAGGATAAATATTGGTGTAATCTGAACATATCTGTTAGTAGTAGAGATGTTTGCTTGCTATTACAAGCAAGCCGGGGGTTTGTTCTTAGCTCTGCATTGTAATAAATGGACATTATTGTGCAGACTGAAAAATACATTTTACAAAATATCGTTTACTTTAAAAAAACAAGAAGTTCTTAAAGAATTAAGTAGCCTACTTTCCTGTTACTTAAATACTTTCTGAAATTCTAATAGAAAAACAACTAGGTTCCTAACAGTAAATGTCATCAACAACCGTTTCTACACTAAATTTATACACATTCAAAAAAAAATCGCAAAACACAACATCCAGCTATAATTTAAACTTTTAAAAGCCAAAATCAACTATTTTCCTTAATATTCTTTCTCAAATTAACTCAATATAATTTATCGTCTGCACGATTTATTTGTAGATCAAAGAATAATTCAATATTTATTAATAACAAAAGTAATGAAACTACTCCAAACTACATTAAAAAATAAGAAATGTAAATTAAAACTAAGCATAATTGTAAGCAAAAAATATGCCTTGCCGCTTTCTTGGTAAACAATTAATGAACAATCAAAGAATCACATTGTGCTACATTTTATGACGTCATTCGAAACTGATTAATGAAAAAATGATTTTGCTTCAAATATTTTTAAATAAAAAAAAATTCTCATGCCATTGTTAATTTGGCAACAGTGATTTAAATGACTCAAAATTGAATTTAAATGCTAATTCAATGGGAAATTCGCCGACAGATAGTAGATTTATGTCCGTCCGGACGTACAGACAGGCGGACAAAAAGTATGAAAGTTGGGTCAGGTCATAGCTTTCTAACAAAAAAAGAATTTTTAAGATCCGATTGATAGAACCGATTTTGGAAGGGGGGTACGGACGGACACAGACAGACGGACAGACGACATCGACCGCATGTCAATACCTACTTTTTCATTTTTATATTCTTCCGAATTAAAAAAAAAAAAGAGCAAAAAGGATTGAAACGATGATATTTTTGGTAACCCTAAGTTATACGAATGTTTACAATGCTTTAGTTCTAGATGAGGTGTTTCCTTTAGAATCACATGCTATCGGAATTGATCGTGAGTTATCGCAACTGATAATGTGAATATAATAATATCAAAGCCAAAAAAATTCAATCAATATCGAATCGATTATGAAAACATTTTTAGAAACACTTAAAAATTTGTACTCCACTGCAAATTTTTTGCTTCTATGGGGTTGTTTCACGTCGGGAATGGCAACAGCTCCAGCGGTCTTATTTTCATTTTGGGTCTGGAATTACTTTTGTTTTGGTATTCGAAAATGATCTTCCTAAGAATATTTTACTTATGAAATTTTTGAAATACCAACTTCTTGCTTTGCTGTTGGTTGTTCAAATAATTTGTTGCAGAAAGCTTGCATGGAAAGAAAAGTTTCTTTTCATCTATGAAGGTCATTTTGGGAGTGAAACCAAAACCAATGAAATAGCGGGACGCGGGAAAAATGAAAACAAGAGCGTTACTTCATCTGAAATATTCCCATTGCATTTTTAGTGGGATTGGTACCTCGGTAACCTAAAGAATAAAACATATAATAATGAGAGAATTCTAGGCTTGGGGCTCTGTCAATAGCATCTGCATTATAATCCCTTTTCTCCCCAACTCAATCGATAGTATCTTCGCTGTGACTGTAACGAGGAAAGAGATATTAATCAAAAAGGTAACTTTACTTTCTTGACTCAAATAATGATGACGGCTTTGTAAAGGGACGGGCCCAGGAAATTTTAAAAATTTCACGCCTTGCTGGAGGTATATTGGGGAGGGTTCTTTTAAAGCTATTCGGGGAATTCCGAAAGTTATTACGTTGCCCTTTGAAAGAGATTTTATTTTGTAATTTTTAAAAGTGAATAAAAGCGGGTTCAGTTTATTATATTGCCGGGATCCAGTTAGATTATTTACAGATTATTTTCCTATTCTAATTTTGTGTGATAGGATGGAGAGCGCGGTGGTTTGAAGCGCCGTGCTGTGGAATATGACTGATGCTCTGGTTATAGCATCCGATGAGCGGATCTTGCAGGAAGAAAAAAAAATCTTCAAACACATTACTCTTCGGTTTTGATCTCGTTCCCTTTTGCATACGAGCCCATAGCCCCAGCCTTGGCGTCCCATAGTCTACTAAAAGGATCCTCAAGGTGGAGATGAGTTACTACGGATTTTATACTGCAGAAATTGTTAAAATCTGGATTACTGGTAGTAACGCAGTAGTAATTCAGTGTCATCTAGTTTGGATGTTATTTTGATGTTGCGCATGTAGTAATCCGCCACAGACGAAGCGTATGATGTTGCTCATGGGGCGAGTTGGTTGGTGTAGTCCTCGTCATCTGACCGCTGGTCAAAAGTACATTTCGTGTCTCCAAATAGCCTATATGTATTTCTAGTATAATGATAACCAAAATTTGAAAAACCATCTACGTCAGTGAATTCCTACTTTCAATCGTTTACTCAGTCTTATTAACGATATATTTGAACTTCGAGGTACATTTTCGCCAATAGCCCTCGTGTAGCTCTAGTGCGACGATAATTCAAACTAAACTAAACTAAACTCGAGTTACATTTAGGTTTCTTTAGTAATCTTATGTGGAATGATAATAAAACATTTTCACTTAAATATTCTTAGATTAATTTTGATTTATATTTTAGAAAGGGTAAAAAGAAGAGTAAAAAAATGTGAAAAATATTTTTAAAAACTAGCAGAAATAGATATTTTATCATTATCAAAATAAAACAATAACTATTACCTAATGGACCATGGTATTTTTTAATATAAGACCTTGGTTACCTTATGTTACGTATTTAAAAATATGTAGAACAAAGTTACAATTTTACATTTAAGAGTCTTTACTTGTCAATGCATATCACAAAAGAAGCAAAAAATGTGTTTTGTGTTTTTTTAACTATTTAAAAAAAACCTATGGTAACCAGTAATCCATACGGCAGGCTGTATTTTTTTTATGTTGTTAACCAACCCATAACGGTTTCAAATTTTTATAAATTTCGAAAATGACAAAATGTATATATTATTTTGACCATTAAGGACGCCATGGCAAGGACGATAAATGACAATAGTTAGAAAGATAGTAGTAACCCCATTTTGAAATTTTTCTACCAAATACCTCAAACTAGACTAAAAAAAATTCAGTCGTACGTATTCAAAGCTCGATAAAATCACTTTTTTTATGTCTCAAAACATTATTCACAAAAATCTAAACCCATCAAAATATCAACCTGGAATTCGAAATAGGGCCGCATCCCAATTTCTGTTTACGAAAATATAGACTTTCATCGGTAATAATTCCCGCCCTCGAAATTCCAGCACGGCTTTTCTCCAGTCATTCGGAAGGTAACAACAGAAAAGATAAAGTATGAGATAAAAAAAAGATAAGATAATGCGACAGAGATCACCCCCATCGTTTTACAATTCAAACGAGAAGAAAAGAAAGGAGACGGGCATTATTTGTTTTCGTGGAATGGCAGCAGAGAGTAAAGTTCCAAAAAATAAAACCCCTCTGGAATTACCGCGGATAACGATATTTCAGTTTGTTGTGGATGACAGTTGCTCTCCTTTTTAGTTATTTTAAAAGTACTTTTGATATTTTTTTTGGTGCTGAAGAATGCGTTTTTAGAGCCTCATTACAACAAATAAAGAAACCCCCAAACTAGTTGAAAAAAAAACAATAAAACAACTGCTCTGTTTTCAGCTAAACACGTATTGTCCTGTTTGTCTCTGCTGCAGGATAAATTCAAAGTTACCACAAAAATTGTTTCATGATAAACCGAAGAAAAAATTTGACAGTTAACAAAAAATATTAATGCTGGTCATCAGTAATATAGAAAACTTCTGATGACTACTACAATATTTTGTTAAAGGACTTTTGTTAAAGAAAAGCACTAAGTTATCTAATCACATGCAAACAATACTAAATGTGTTTAAAAGCTAAAAATATATCAAAATTTGAAATGCCTGAAAAATTCATAGTGCTTTCAAATAAACAAAACCAATTTAAAGGTAGGTAAGTAGGTAGGTTGGTACATATATTTTCCGGTTTGTGTGCTTGATCGGATACCTGTTTAAAAACCTTCGTCAAGTAAGACACACGCAGAATTTTTACTGACACAGAGAAAGTACACCCAGAGCGAAAGCGGGAATTGAACCCGTACCCGGTACAATGCGCAGACTATTAGAGTAATGGGTTGCGATCAAACCCACTAGGACACCAAGGAACAGGTTCAAGGAATCATCTCGTTCCTGGCACGTCCACTGGAATTACCATAGAGACGGAGAACGAGAAAAGTGGAATTCATCCGTCGACTTTCAATGGCAATTTATTCCCCTCGCTCGTAGACCGGAATCATAAAGGGAATGGAGAATCCGTCACATCGAAAGCGATTCCGCCAACATTCAAAACGGCAGGCGCCATCTTGAAAAATGTCGTCCGTGACGTCAGCGGGATTCTCGACCAATGGCCGAGAAATTTCGCCAATTGAACGGATATAATACGAGAATTGGATTAAATTTGATCCCACTGCATTGTCCGGTTGAAATTTGAATTTATTGGTGTGGAAAATGTGTGTAGGGTTGTTTCTGGGTTTGAATGCATTTAAAGTGTCATTTGAACACAATTTTATTTATAATAATGAATTCCACCACTGTTTTATTTTTCGTCCCTGGAATATTTCCAGAACTTGCCATTATAGCAAATACTTATAGGCCAACTGCACGCTTGCTGCTTAACTGTGACCTTAATATAAAAATATCCTAATTTGTGCAGCTAGTAAGAGTAAAGTAAAAGTTTTAAAACAAGGGGAATAATTTGTTATTTAATGAGAGTCTATTCATTTCGCGAGTGTTAATAAGTTTAAAAATTCTTAAGTTTGAGTGCTTATTTTTTTTATAATAACACGAAAAAAAATGTAACATTGCATACAAGATTTTTAATGTTGCTTAAAAATTTTCAAAAATATCTTATCTCGTACTCAATAAACTATTTATTATTAGGTAGTGTTGGAAGAAATAGGGCACAAAATGCAACTTTACGCACTTGTGCTTGTAAGTAACTTTTTCACACTGGACTTAAAAACATTACTTTACACGCGATTATTGATTTGAATAAGGGGGATTTTTATTACAGAAATGAAAAATATTTAAAACAATTCTTACAAAATGTTAAACTGATGTTCATAATAAAATACACTTTTTTTCATCGACCTTATAAATAACGGAACAATAGAGGGGTCCTAACCCCTAATAATTTGTGTTTAGTATGTAATGTAATTTGTCTGTAATGTTTTGTTTGTCTTAAACAAATATATATTCATATAAACTTTGATACAAAAAAGACCACTAATTCTGTATGCCTAGTTTCGGTTTGTAGAAGAGAAAAACTCCAATTATCTGAACTCTGACTACCGAAACTCCAACGGTATCTCTATGTTGTATCCATCTATTTTTCGTTAAAAAGTTTTTTTGCCAATTTTCATGATTCGGTAAAGTAACTAGTTTTAAAAAAAAACATTTTTTACGAAAAAATCCCATTAACCAAATCTGATTATGTCCCAATTGATTAGGAAAGCCGAAGTAAGACTGTATATCTTGTGATAATTTGTAGCGAATAAGTTCCACTAAAGACGCCTCTTCAGTTCAGAAGCTAGTTACCATAGCCCTAATTGCGGCCAATCAGTTCAAATGAGACATGTGTGCAGTGGAATTGGCGCTTAAGCTGTTATAATCGTTCGTAAAACGTCCGGAAGGTTAAAGTTACAATTATCTATTGATAAGGACCAATTAAAGGACGCAGGAAAAGGGAACTCCTGTTCTTTTTCTTATTCCTGCCAAAGCGGAGAAAGAAAAGGCATATATCATTGGGTTTTTCTAAGACTGAAAATGTCTTTTTGAAGTAAATGGATCTACTGTTCCAGATTGGATATTTTTGCTGGAGATTTTTCTGTAATGAAAAATGACCCTGAAAAAGTTGTGGACTATTATGGACGCAAGCGTAATAAAAATTAAATAGTTTATTTATAGAGAGGTGCCGATCCCCTCCATTTTCAAATGACCCCACCCCCCGTATAGAAAAGTACTGCATCAAGTATACCCGGTATCAAGAAAGAACTTCTAGCAATCCCTTCCTGAAGGGGTAACAGTTAAATTATAGAACTTAAAATTTTTTTTAACGACAAATAAACACGTTATGTATTTATATTGGACGCAATAGAACACTTTTAATACTTTAATACTAAGCAGCGTCGCATATAGAGAAGTTAGAACCATGTTTCAGAATTATCTAGTCTAACAGTCTAAATTACAAATTATACTTCAAAGATTTTTACATTTTTTCCATTGATATTCCATTGATTGCACCATTGATATTATCCTTTCTCTAATATTGTTAAGATTTTCGTTACAACGCTTCAGCATTCTTGCTCTTCGACATTTACTCAGCGTAGACAGACAGAACATACTTAGTGATGTTTTAATTTCTTTTATTCTTTAACCACTGTTAAATGTATGCTTAGGGAGATATTTAGTAAATTCCACCCGTACTTTTTTGTTAGAAATTCCAAATAATTTGCATTAAGTGCTTTAACAAATTTGGATTAGTTAGTATTTTAACACCCCTCCCGTCCTATAAATTCTACGCAGTGTGCGTCATCAATTCCCCACGTAGGCACTCCTGTATACCAATTAGTTTGGTTAGATACGAATATATTCGGAGAATATCTTCAACTTTGCGCATGTTACATGCGAAGATTAATTTAGAAAACCAAGTTGTATTGTAGCGCAAATAGTTTATTCTGTAGAAATTTACATGTTGCAGCGGGAACACATGCGGCCCACCTTCTTCAGAATGGTTCACAGCTCATACAAGAAAAGAGAGTTGACAACGCGTAATTGTGACACATAAAGGGGTGTATAGGAGGAGGAAAATGGGTGGGTGGGAAATGGCGTCGAAAAGGAACCAATTATTCTGTTATGAAAATTTTTCAAATTGGTGAGAACTCTGGCATGTTAGAGAAATTAACTTCAGTTATAGGTTTAGATAGGTTAAGTTACAGTTAAGTTATAACTTAGTTAAAGCTTTAGGTTAGTTGGTTTGGTGGTTTTAAGAATATGGTAGACTCCGTAAAAACCAAGTTCTCTATTGGTCGAAGGTTTAACCAAAATTTAGCCATAAGAGAAATTGAAATGGGGATTTAACTCTTAGGAACTTGTAGTGACTAATGATTTCTGTCATTCCTGTTTTTTTTACTTAAGTTTCAGGTTCCTTAAGTCTGATTTGAAGTGCTGTCTTCGTTTACCTTATACGTGGGGCAAATAAAAGTGGCCCCGGTCTAGAGATAGGAATACGTTGAAATGCTTGGCGAGAAAAACTCTTGAAGCCGCCTGAAAGCTTTCAAGTGGAAATAAAAGATTATTCAAGCGTGCAATGGTTTCACTTGACAAACCTGTTTTTGCAATGGTTGGATTGGATTAGCATCACATTAGAACTACTCATGGACTATTTTCCAGTTCAGATCGTGGTGCATCAGTATGAGTTGCCACTGTGTGAGTGTAAGTTTATCAATTCACAAGTGAAGATGAAACTCACAGTACAGAAGAGTGTTCATTGTAGAAAATTTTATTAAAACGAATTCGTGGGAAAAATGTGGCCAGTTGTTTGTTAAAGAATTTAAAGGTGTAAAAGTGCCAAAAAAAGAGCACTAGGCAACGATCCGTTACGAAATGGCGTCAGCCAGGGTCTGTCAACAAGTCCCAAAACATTCCGAATCGGGTCTGCACACCAGATTGTGGGTCTTGCAATAATTTTTAGAATGTTTTGTATTAACAAAACCTAAAAGGTCCGATTCTCTAGGATAAATAACGACCGAAATAATCACTAGTGGGAACTTTTTTTGATCATCTCTACAAACCTTGTTTATATTTCATTTTAACTAGCTTCTCAAACCATAGCGTAGTTGCCGGCAAATAAGTCGCCAAGCGTTTGTTTGGGCTTAATATTGAAGCGACCAATAGTTTCAGTTAGCAAACCTGTTTTTGTATTGGTTTTTGACTTGGCAACATTTCTGTCGTATTCTCATCTCCACGTTGGGGCCACTTCTATTTGCACCACCCTAGACATGAAAGGCCGCGTTTGCCTTTAATTTAGCCACTTCAGCCTCGTTGTTTTGAACTTGAGCTGCCATTAAATAGACGTTTCGAACGAAATTACTAATTCACAAATTAATTTACTTATTTACGGTGCTCAATGTAATACATACTATTGCAAGAAGTCTTACTTGTATTTGATTTTTCTTAATCCATTAATGACCCATTTGTGAATACCGTTAAATGAATGAAAACGTACACTTTTTTAGAATTCTTCATTTGTGTGATTGCAACTTATTTTAACATTTAGAAAGCTTATTTTAACATGGCAAATTATTTTTTCAATTGTTATTAATGAGTTCCATTTATAATTTAAATTGTTTTTATCTTCACTTCATCTGACAGCATATTTAGTTAGTTAAAATAAATGCGTGTTAGAAGAAAAAAAGTTATTACCTGATCATAATAATTAAATCTTCTTTTAACATTCTGTGTACTATATTAAAATTTATCTGAATAATTACAATTTTATTTTTTGAACTATTCATAAAAAATATTTAAACTCTCATGCAACCTTTACAAACAGCAACAAAAAAATCCCATTAAAAACAACTACAACGCCCAAACTAAATGATTTAACCACCGCAAAATCTAATAAACAACAGCCTTAACGATTTCTTAAAACTTTAACTGCACATTTAACACGAACACTTGATAACCTCGCACAGTAAGCCAATCCACTATCTATCTGCATCAATGTGACAAAGCTGTAACTCACTCTCAGTTGTGTATGTTTTACAGCTTGTTTTTGCTTCAACAGAGTAGCGTTTATTATCAAACTTGTAGAATTTTTATGAGTATCCATTGGAATTCACCGATTTAACGAATGCGTCTATCTGTATTGGACTTCTATGAAATTAATTAGCTTTAGTTTCCTCTAGATGGAAATCTTCTCATTAGGATTATTTACTACATACGCAATCCGTAAATATCTTATTTTACAGGAGAGGTTGGGAGACATTAAGATTTCTTTTTATGAAGTTTAATAAAACAATAGGGAAAAAGAGTAATGTGTCAATAGAAAACTGCCAGAACTTCGATTAGATGACAATCTATCTTCAGTTTTGTTTGCATAACTCTAAATCTACATTACTTTTTAGTTCTATGACTCCTTATTCCACTGCTTTATTGTTCTCTTATTACTCTGGTCGATTTCTCTCTTGTTTTACTGCTCTATTAATCACTTATTATACTGCTTCATTATTCTCTTATTACTCTGATAGCCCTCGTGTAGCTCTAGTGCGACGATAATTCAAACTAAACTAAACTAAACTTATTACTCTGCTCCATTTCTCTCTTGTTTTACTGCTCTATTAATCACTTATTATACTACTTCATTACTATTTTATTCCATTTCTCCATTTGTTTTTCATCCGCTGCTTCTTTACTCTTACTACACTGCTCCATTTAGGCCTTATTTCTCTAGCTTCATTACTCTTGCTGCTTATTTCATTTCCTCTTATTCCGTTACTCTCTTATTTCATTACACCAATAATCCTTTATGGGCAATTCCATATGTGACGGAATATCATTTCGAATTGTAGAATTGAATTAAAACAATTACCACGAAGCTATTTTCAAAGGAAAATTGGTTTTTCAGTTCATATATTACTGTTAATGATTAAAAGATAATAAAAAAAGTTGAATTTTTTAAAAAAAGTATTTGATTATTTCATTTTTGACTAACTTCTTTTTGTGTGACGGAATGACGTTTTTGCAACCACGACTGCATCCTGGTACTTAAAAATGAACTTTTGTGAATTAACAATACTTTGAGTTTTTAAACTTAGCATATATATCATATTGAATATAAGCTATGTAAAATTAGAATTTAGAACAACCTACCTGTAACATGGTTTAAGTTATTAACTGTCATTTGACGTGACAGGATGAGGACGTGAATGACTAAAAGTTTCATAAATTTTATAATAAATTAAATTGTGTAAAGTAATACATTTAATATTTTTTTATTATCTAAAATACTCATAGGATATTAAATATTACATTACATACATTTATTCACATGTGAAAAGTTTTTCAAACACGTATTGAGGATGATTTCCAACAAGTTGAAATGCCGTCTGAATTTGCAGAGCCGACAAGTCTTTTTTTTTATTTTTGTCCACTAGGCATCTATCTTTTTTTCAGGAAATGTGAATACATGTCCTGCTTTTTTAAACTATAATCTGAAAACTTGGAATATATTTTTAATCTTAATTTGTAAACAAGTAGGTTTGTAACAGAATCTGTCACTTAACCCGCTTCCACACAACAGTTGTGTTTAACAGGTAAAAATACGCCAAATACAGCATTAATTCTATATTAAACATTTACATGCTTAATTTGGCTAGTTTCACTTATTTTATTTCGAAAATTCAATAATTATTACTTATCGTTTACGAAAATTAATTTATATTTCAAAGAATAAATATGTAATATCCCTCGCTTTTAAATAGAATGAAAATATTTCGTATCAACATACAAAGAATCTCGTAGTGAAATATATTTGACGTCATTTCAAACTGATCGATGTCGCAAAAAAAAAATAATTTTTAATTTATTGTCTAAAATAATAAAGGTTTCTCGAGCGATTGTTGCGAATGGCAATGGTGATTAAATTCTAATAAAAATGGCTTCCTGTGCTTTTTAAAGAGGATTAAATTTTGCAGTTTTTTTAAATAATTGAAGTACTTCGAATTCTTTTCTTAAATTTTCAATGTATTCTAAGTTTGAAGCGGTGAGTTTTTTTTTGACGTATCACACTTGTCCGTAGCATTTGTAGTTTGGGCTATGAAAGTGGGCGACAGACAGACAGACGGACTAAGCGATTCTAATACCTTACCCTTTTTACGTTATAAACGTAGTGTGGAAGCTAAAATTACAAAAAACTACAATTTTATCGAAGTCGACATTTTTATGGAATTTCCCTTATTCCATCCCCCGCTTATTTTAATACTGCGTAACTCCCTTATTCCATTGAAGGTTGTGAATCGAATTCCCGTTGCTCCAACAGTGCTCCTTTACAATTACGCATTTTTCGTATCTTCTAACTCATTGACGACGGTTTGTAAGAAAATTTGCCCCGCGAAAATTATCTTTCTGCTGACGTTTACTTAAGAAAACATAATATAAGACAAATAAAGACCATTGTCTTGAAAAATTTATATGGGACAGATTAAATTACACAAAAAAAAATTTAAAAACTTAAATTTAATGTTTTTATTTCGGAAATAAAGGTGACGTTAATGGTGTTCTTGGTGATTGAATGGGTTAAACCACAATTTTTACCATTACCAAAATAGAATTTTCAAAGAGTTTGTTTAATAGATCCTACATAAACAAATACATATTTCATACAAAACTACAGTTAAATCTCTGTCAAACCCCAACACCGAACTCAAAACCATCCATTAACAAAACCACTTAACTCCCTGCAATAAATCGCCAAGATTGGCAACCCGAGATCCCGTGCCCAGCCAACGTAAATGGAGAATTTTAAGGCGGTGTAATTGGCGATGTTAATCACCCGAAGAACACGGCCTTTTAGAGTGGGCGATTCCATTTTCTGTTTCGGTCCGAGTTGCCATGGATACAAGGGGGAGAGGGTGGGCGATTTGTTATCCCAAGAGGGCGTTTTCAAGGTTAATTCTTTACTTTTTTCCTTGTTTTAAATGTATAAAAGGATCAAGTCCACAGAAAGGTTTCTGTGCACGCTTTTTTATCACTAAAATATTAAAAGTAAGGAGAGCGTAGGGAAATACTCCAACACATAAGCCCGTTTTATATTGAGTGATTTAAATGTATCTGTTAATTTAGATATGTGCTTCTCCCGTTTTCTTTGACGATCTTAATGTTTAAGATATCGTAATAGTTAGTAGGATTAGCTAAATGTAATTATAGCTTAACACATTAATTTTATTTAAAAGTTGTTTTATCTTAATTGTTTTAGCAATTAGTTTCGGTCGAGTAACATAATTGCTCTTCTGCTCTATCAGCATATTATTATTTAAAAAAAAAAATCAAGAACTGACTGAGAGTTTATCGGTCCGAGATTTCATTGTATTCATTATTTCTCCACTTTGTTTGTAAATTTATAATTTTTTTTGTTTTATTTATAATAAAACCCCAAATATATATATTAAATATATATTTTTTCATTCAATATGGGAATGTTTCAGATGATGTAAAGCGTTTGTTTTCATTTTGCTCTGTACTGCGGTTACATTGGTTGTTCGGTTTCACTCTCAAAATGACCGATATAGATGAAAAGTAACTTTTCTTTCTATGCAAATTTTCTTTAACAAATGTTTTGAACAACCAACAGCACAGCAAGAAGTTGGCATTAAAAAATTTAATAAGTAAAATATTATTACTCGTATAACTCGTGTTCGAATATTAAAACAAAAGTAATTCCAGACAACAAATGAAAACAAATCATTGGAGCTGTTGCCATCCACGACGTGCAACAACCCCATTGCACAATAAGTGCATCATAAAAAAAATTAGACTATGGCTATTTTCGTAACTCATAAACAATTGTTTACAAACAAATGCTTACTATATAACCATTCATTAATTATTATTAAAAATTAAACGAATATATTTATTTCAATTATGGTGGGACTTACCATATGCCTGAACAGTTGATTTCTTTTTTTTTTAAAATTATAACAATTATGTAAACATAACAGAATTTAATCAAGAAATTTCTTTAAAATGCATAAATTGCGATTAAATATTTTTAATTTTACGTTGCAATAAATATTTTTGCCTTGATATTTTCGTTTTGCATAAGAAGATTGAAATTATGATTATGTGAGTAAAAAAATATTATGCCAATAAATAATATTTTCCAATGCTATGGAATTCATATAATTACCAGAAAATCACGTCTTAATTTTAAAATTATATAAACCTGGTAGTTTTTTAGTTAATATATAGAAACAACCAAAACATAGTTCTTGCAATAAATTTATTATTAAAATCTTGTTTAACAATAACTAAGGACTTTTATTAAAGAACCTTTCATTTAAATGGGAACTCAATTCATTTGCGACTGGTATCCGTGTTATTTAAGAGAAGGATTAAAATGTAATAGTTTTATAAATGAATACAGTCGAAATTCGCTAACCCGAACTTAAAGGGACAGGCGAAATAGTTCACGCTACCGAAATTTATGGGAATTCATTTTATAATTCAATAGTAATAAAAGTTATTTCAATAAAAACAAAAGGTTTTCTGCACAGTTTTTACTAAGAGGAGCGATAGCAAAAACAATCCACAAATAAGCGATTTATGATGTATAGAGTCTTACTTTAAGCATTTTTTAAAAAACATTTGTTCAAATCTTATCTGGCAGGGAAATGTTTTCAGTTCATGTTAAGCGAAATTTCACGGTTAGCGGGTACACGTTCACGAGGATTGACTTTACTTATAAATTTTCCCTCACTTTTTAAATCTACTAAACTAAAATACGAAACAACAGCTTATTCACATACCCAGTAGAAACTGTTTTTCCTTTAATAGAGGCTCATAGTAGGAAGAAAAATTTAAGGTACGAAATGAGGTACTTCTATGCCTTTTCCCCTCTTTGTGGAATAGTATGAAAACTTTTTTTTAATCAAATTTGCTTTGATTATTTATGCATTTCGAATACTCTTTGATAAAGTTAGCTTTCCACTTTATAATAATAAAAGTAGTAATTTAAAGGTTGTTTAAAACTTTGATTATAACTATTAAAATAATTATTTTATAATTGCGTGAAAAAAATCGGCTTTTTACACTATAATTTTAATATCAGACGCGTGCGAAAAGTTATACTTTTTAGAAACAATGACAAAAAATTACTTTTTTTCACCCAAAAGCAGTGAAAAAAAGTACTTTTTTTCACTCTTTTCATAAGATGCCAACATTTCAAGTAAAATTTCTATTTCATAATATTCATAAAATCCAGAAATTTATTGATCTGCTTTCATTATAAATATTATGCGCGTGAATGTTATTATTATTTTTTATTTTTGAATCAGTATCCATTTTCAAATGTTTGACTTTAAACTAAAAAATAAGTTTGCCTTTTGTATAGTTCCAGAGATTTATCGATGCTGAACTTCTTTACGTAAAAAAATTAGCATGTAAAATATTTTTGAACCAATGAGATTTGATTTTTTTCACGTAATTATAAAAAATAGTGTATGAAACACGTGTGAAAAGTAAACTTTTTAAAACAAGTGTCATTATTTCACTCGCTCGTACCTCGTTCGTGAAATAAAATCCACTAGTTTTAAAAAGTATTACTTTTCACACTTGTTGCATAAATAACTATTAAATATTAGTTGAAATTTGATTAATTAAAAAAAATATTAATATTTTAAAGTGGTAAGACATTTAAAAAAAATTTCTTTTTTGCAGTTAATTTCAAAAAAAATTTTTACCTTATTATTTAGAGTGTATACTTTCCTGATCGTATACTCAAGATTAAAATTTGGATAATGTGCAGCAACTTCTAAATTTATATAAATTAAGCTTAAAATCCAAATTATTTATTGAAAAGTTTATTAATTCAAATTACTTCGCAAACATTTTAAATAGCTATCATCGCACTAATACTAAACCACAGAATTTTCATAAACCAGTTTATAAGAAATCTGAATATGTTAACCAATTTTTAAAAATCTTTAAACTTAAAATATTTTGCACTTTACCGCAACAATTCATAATAACATACATTCACATTTGCGCATCAATGGATTTTAAGCTAGAATAACTTAAACCATTGCTCAGCGAGTATATTTAAATTAGTATCAATAAATCAAATATCACTTAACTTGACATGATTAGTTTATATCTCTGGTTAAACACGGATATTATTCGAGTATGCTTATTACTACATGGTTAAGTATTAAATGTTTTCGTATTAAAATGTTTAATTGATCAAGTGCTTTAAAGTTTATCACATTACGAACTTAATGCCGTGATTAAAATTAAATGGTTGAAATATTATATTACGCACCTCATTAAAAATTCAACCCAACGTTTAATAAATATTTCATTTTAGTCTCAAATCTGTTTTAATTAAAATCGAGTAGGTTAATTAATTGTATTGAGTTAATCTCGTATTTAAATTTCAATATTAATATTATTAAGGGGGAATGTTAGCGGTAACCGAGTTTCCAAATCGAAGGGTACTTTATGCGCTAATCCAATGGGAAAAAATTTTACGCTAAATAACTCCGGCTTTATTGAATATTTTTATAAACGTTTTTCATATTATAAATCTAGCTGACTTAAACGTCCCTATAATACCGCCTTTAAAAATTAGTTCCCACACATTTTTTTAAAATTTACAATAAATAATTTTACAACAAAATATTCGAACCGATTTCAAAAATGGGAATTATCGGGACGTTTTATACAGCTACGTTTATCTGATAAAAAAAAACCTTTAAACCGTCTTTAAAATATTTAATGCAGCCGGAGTAATTTGGCTTGTAAAGTAGTTTTTAACTTTGGTTAGACTTTAGTTTGGAGACCCGGATACCACTCCCATTCAGACTTAAACAGAAATTTTATGTGTCATGATTCAAACATTATTTACATTATTATGAGTACTTAATTTCATTGCAAAGCGAAAATTTAGCTAATGCTTTTCAAGTTCAAACTTTCCTTACTAATATTTCATGCTATATCTTTCAATTACTTCAATACAAATTGCTTTCATGAACATTTGACGATAACCTTTTGGATAAAAAAAACCATAAAACTATTTCATCCCATAATATATTTTTTCAATCAATAACTTAAAATGATTACGCATTATGTAGATTACAACTTAAAAAAGCCAAAGTCCTCATCTATTTTTTATTTAAATTGTAGCTAGCTTTGCATTTTATGAATTCTTTTCTTCTTTAGTACCTAGTCTTTGTAATATTTTGAAATATAGGGAAAAACGGATTATTTTCTTGGGATCTGCCCAGCATGTTAATGCACATGATTACTAGTAACTGAATAAATGTAGTTGATTTATTTACTTATGCAAAGTAGGATGGCAACGGCACGAAGGGAAAAGGATTTTAGGAATGGAATCGTTTTAGGAATGGGAAGTAAAATGTGGTAATATTATTTTTAATGTTTTCTACTTTTGGAAAAAAAAAGTAATTGTAAAGTGTTTAAAACAAAACAAAAATATCAGCTTAATTTTAATATTTTCCGCTCTTTTATCGTTTGAAATTTATACTAATATTATGAAATAATTGTATTCATATAAAAATATTGATATATTATTGATATGGTTATTGTGATTTGTTAATTTAAAGTAGTTTCCAACTAACATATCGCTGTACGTTGACTCTTGGAATAACCTGGTTCAAACATTCAAAACAACTAATTAGTTTGAGTTTTAATTAAAGTAAAAAAAATCTAATCAAATCAAAATTAAAATGATGTGCGGTTTTAATAGAACTCGTGCAGTAATTGTATTTTTTTGGTGAAAGAACAAGGAGTAATGGAGTAAATGATCAAATAATTTAAGTCCAATATCAGCCTATGGGTAGCTACTCATGTCAAAGAGTATACGGTTGGTTAGTCGCAAAACTCACATTCTTCAAAGTATAACTACAACATAGAGTTCAGTCCATTCAGTAGCGGCTTTTGAAGATCGTAAAAGATTTCAATTAGGGTTGCTATACCTATCAAATTATCAGGGACGTATTTTGGAGAGTAGCTACGGCGATATCGTTTGTGAGAACTTCAAAAAAAAGAAGCCAAGTAATTGTTTTAGAATCTAAGGAATAGTTTACTATCGACAAAAGTGGCCAAGTAACGGACCAAACCCCCCTTCACAGTTTTTCTTGGAAAAATGTGAGTTTTGCAACTAGACAGTTCATACGTCCGATGTATAGATCGGAACACAGCATTATCACTTCAGACTACTATGCTACATTGTTCAATTGCTTATTGCTAACTTCCAATGCAGCATAAGTATGTACGAAAAGTTTTAAAATATTGTGACTATCATTTTTTCAATCGTAATTTCTGAATCATTCCGTTCTTAAGCCAAATTCAGCCAAAAACGTCACGTCCGCTCCAATGCCCGTTGAATGACCTTTTTTGTAACACTAAAATATAAGCATAAGCAAGTCAAAATTTTGGTTGAATTTGTTTTAAGGGGGTTAACCTTTTTCTCAGAATCTATTTGATACTTTTTAATGAAATTTTTACTAGTTATTAAATGGATGTTCAACTATACTTTGCTGGGGGGATTTTAAAATATTTTGGATTTTAAAAGTTTTTAAGGGAAACTACATATTTTGACCTAAAAAACATCAATAATATTAAAATAAAAAGTAAGATAGTTATTCTTAAATCCCTCCAGCGATTTTTAGAAACCAACTTCTTAAATACGCATAGAAAATTTAGGGTTGATACTTATAGTAGATTCTGAGAAAAAGGTACACGGACATTTAAAAAGTAAGTTTTCGGATATAAGCGTTTAAAGTAAACAATGGTGATTTCTTACCCATGGAAACAGAAGGGGATTTTACCTAAACAACATTTTTAAAAAAATATATTAAAAATACTTATAGCACTTGAAACTTTTATTTTAAGATATTGTAAAGCTAAGATTGCATAGTTTAAGAAACACTAAAAACATTGAAATGTCACTTTTGAAAATTTTTGGGGGTCTGGTCCCCCTTAAGATGTTTAATAATTTTTAACACTCCATCATTTTCTTTTTTTGACGTTGGATATTTTGAGAATATCAATGTCATTATAATTCCTGCTCACTATACTAAAAAAACACTTCTTCGCCAATATACCCTAGTTCATACGTGCTATAAATATTTTCACAGTTTATAATCCAATATATCTTCACATTTATGAGTGTATTAGAATGTGGAGGCTATAATAAATCATATAAACTTAATAATAGGGGTTGAACTTGGGAAATACTGTCAATCATCTTTCCTTTTCATGCATTCAATAATTTAAACCTGGAAGTCACGTATTTAAAGGTTATTATATTTGATATTTAGTACCCCCCCCCCCCTCAAATGAGGGAGTATTTCAATACTTTTATTGTATTACTTTGTTCAAATATTTCATTTATTTATGATGAGTCATTGAATATTTTTTAATACTGTTATTCTCAAGTTGTATTTATATCCAAACAAATTTTATTGGTAAATTATCGATAGAGCATGACTAATCTATTTAAAAAATACAAGTGTAGTAAAATTAGTAAAAAATGTTTAAATTGTACAATTAAGTTAAATGAATTAGTAAATTGTTGGGAATTTGATAAACGTTTATCATTTTTGAAAACTTGAATTGTTTCAAGTCATTTAAAGAAAACATAATTAACCAAAAAAGTTTTTTCAAAATTCGTCTTACTCAACAAATATTTTTAAAATGCCCCTTTTAAGTAAATTAACCAACCCTAACTTTTAATTTGTGTAATTTTCACAATTTTATCTAATCTTTTTACTTTATATTAATAAATTTGTCTCTTACTTGACTTTTTTCAACAGAATATTTTCTTCCAATTTTAAATTTATTTCCTTTTATGTTTCTAAAAGCTAAAAATAATCTTTTAGAACTACTAACAAAACCACACAGCAGAATACAAGGATAAAAATCGAACTTCCATGTTTTATTTACTCTAATCGGCTACTGCAATGCCCTATACTATAGGAAAAAATAATTTTTCATTCAATTTTCGAGAACAATTTTCACATGTTTTTGTTCTTTACTTGTATATAGAGAAATGTGTGTGTGTGTGTGTGTGTAATGAGTGCAGAAAAGTTTTCTGTGTAGGAACTTTCAAATTTTTAAGGATTTGTCTTCAAAACGTTTTTTCGATATTTTTCAATATTGGGGATAGTATGGTAAAAAGCAATAAAAATAATATTGGGTTTGAATTATATACATCGTGCTGCTCTAGTGTGACGTTAATTTAACAAAACCTAAGTCAAACTGTGCCATATGACAATGTTTCGAAAATTTAGAATAACAAAGCATTTAAAACTATGTATTTAAATAAAATTGAGTCAACATTGCACATACTTTTATGAAACATACAGTTTAAGTAGCTTACGTTACTGCAGTGGTAACATATTTATGACTCGCATCACATGTGCTAAACAACTCTTGTATGATTTAATAATGCTACTTGTTTGGCACACTTGGGAAAACTACTTGCCAACTAAATGCTTTTCACAGAGACCTCAACAACCTTTGCATCTACTCTGCGACAAACGAAAGCCATAGTTCGAGATTTTTCTAGCTATCTTCAAACCAAATTTGCAACTACATTACGCCCTTAATAATAACGTATAACGAGCTAATGTTTTTTAAAGGGTTAAGAGCGTACAATAGATGAAAATCGTACCTTTAGACTGTCATAAAATAAGACAAAAAGTAGATGTTTCGAAACTTTTCTTAAATGTTATCAACCAGTTATTTTCCTTTACGAATACCAGGGGATAAAAACATTGGTTAATATTTTCTTTTATTCTGAACACCCAACAACCTAATGGATATTAATGGACAAGCGTAGAGTGTGCGCGTCTCTTTGGTTTGATAGAAGTGCACCTATAAAAAAATCACTCGATATTGTTCGATGGCCAATTCGAAAGGTTCGGAGCGTGGTATGTTTGTGGGAAATAAATTTTAGACGTATTTGTGGCGTCACTGTAGGCGTGAACGTCCTAGTTTAGACGAATTAGCTGCCGGGTCGTTTGTTTGTATGGTTTAGGATAACGGTAGACGCAACTGTGAAGTTAGTTTAAGCATGACCATTCTAGTTTTCACTTAACCTCTTGAGAAACAACACAATCGCACACATACATTCTTAAACTGAACACATTTTTCAAACAAATATATATTTAGAAGTATGTTTTGCAAAGAACTACTATAAATTAACTTTTAAATATTTGGTGAAGGGCATAACGAAACTAACACTAGGCTTTTTTTAAGGAAACGTACGCACTTGTACGTCTAACTCAACATTTTAAATGTTAATTTTGCATTCGGGTCCCCGAATCAGAAATCCTGGTTTGAAAATTTAATCCGGAAACCGTACGTGTGAGGAGGGTCTAAAAACTCATTTTTTGTCAAAAATAACAAAAACGGTATTTCCACACCAAACCATTCCAATACCGAAAGTGTTTATCCAATTTAGTTCCACAAAAATGGAACAATGAAAAGTTCTTTCGGCCTTAACGGAAAACAACAACTACAAAGAGAGCCGGAAAATTCCTCCCCCTGTATCTGTTGGTTCACAACACGTCTTTGGTTCTTTGACATCATCAGTTTTTATTTGCCGAATAACACGCTGGTGGACTTTTAAAAGGATCGTTTGATTTATCTCGTTGTTGCCATTCTTCTTTTGCTGAATTTTATCCCTCTTGTGCTGTTTTTGTTCGAGCGGTGGTATTAATGGATTTTTCTCGCCCAAAATGCAATTTGTGTGATGATAAATCGAACTTGGCGTGGAAACTTTTTGTTCTTTATGCAGATTGCATTAAATTAATCGTTGTTGATTCTTCGATTTAGGTATGATTCGGAAATTTTGAAGTTGCATCAGAAACGTTATTAAAAAGTATTATTTGAAAAATTTGAAAAAAACCGAGGGGGAAATAGTTGTTTTTGTGAAAAAATAATCCATTTGAATCTCGTTTGTACGTCGTTTTCTTCGAAAAACTCATCAAAACGTAAAACTGTAACCTATCTTTGAATAAAATATATTTATATTCAAGATTTTTTAATGGTATATAAAAATTGTTTCACACTAAAATGCCATAATGTGCTAATGGTTGTAGTAAATAACTTCAAAGTGTTCTTGTTATGAAATTTGCTATTTTTTTATAAAATAACAAAACCGAAGACGAAAATTATCTCTACAGGACGGTAACAGATAAACTAGAATAGTTTTAGTTATTTATTTTTGCACTTTTAAGGTTGACTGGAGGAACAAAGATTTCTTCTGAACATAATGTACAAAAGTTAAATACTTAACCTTCAACTTTACTATGCAAAAAATATGAATATAATAATAAATTTACTTGTGCCAGGAAATTTATGAATTACATAAATAAAAAAATAGGAATTTTAACTATCAATTTCGGCACAAATATGAAGAAAGCAAAACAGTATACAAATATTTCTCAGTGGAAACATTAGAGAAAAATAATCAACATCAGGCAGTTAAACTTTATAAATTCCCATAAAACATCAATTTGAGACAGCACAATATTATAACCATAGTCAAATCAAATACACTAAAATCCCTTAAGGGCACCCGAAAACCCACAGAAACTCCTATACTTTCCATGTTAAAAAAATCTCTTTTTGATGTACCTTTTCTCAGGACTTATTATAGCCGCATACATAAATTTGGTGTCAATGTATGCGTCAAACACCCTTACATACACTGAAGCTTGGATTTAGTAATAGGTGTCTTTTTGAATTTACAGTAAATTTTTGTACCGATTAACCCAAGTTTTATGAAAATTTAGCACATTTTTCCTATTAAAAAGGCCATAAATATTTAAGTTGTTAACATATCATTTAAATAGAGCTTTAAAGTATAGTTACGTGTGTTGGAAATATACTGCTAAAATATGCAAGTTTAAAAACTTGTAGGTTCTGAGAAAAGGTACATCAAACTTGTCAAACCACTATTGTGAGATAATAGCGAAAACGTACTAGTAGTTGTATATAAATTTTATCAGATCGCTCGCATTCTTAAAATACTTTTAAATACTTCTAGTTATCATAGAAACAAAATTTAAAAAGTATTGGATAGAAGGAAAATGGGACTTTCAAAATTATAAATAAAAAAATTTAGATTTTTTTTTGAAAATTTGACTTCTTGGGTGCTCTTAACTCTTTATGTTCTGACGGTACTTATAAGTACTACTTAAAAAGTCGTTGTTTCTTTTTCATTGTTCAAATTAGAAAAAACGGGGAAAGATGGAGCTTTTTGATTGAAATGTTCGGATTTAGCAAATTTAAGCCTGTAAAGGTAAAGTAAATTCATCCTAGAACTTTTACTTTAGTTGTCCTGATCCAACTCGTTATGCCCTGATGGACGGTACTTATAAATACCACGTAAAAAGCTGTTCTTTTACTTTTCATTGTGCTTTTGAGGGAAAATATAGATGGTAGTGGGCTTTTATTAATACAGTATGCCGTTTCAACACATTCAAGACTAAAAAGGTACAACATACCCATTCAATAAAATGCCATTGTTAGTCAGTGTAATTTAGTAATTATAGGTAGAAAGAAAGAAAAAGAAAATAAATTCGTGACATAAAATGCATTTTTGTCCCAACTGTTTTTTATCCTTTAATATTCTAATTAATTGCAATAACTAACATTAAAATATCCAAAGTCAAATACTGTTAATAAAGGGGTTAATCTATAACAATAACTATACATTTCTATTTATTTTCCAGAACGTCCCCCATCCGAAGCCACCTTCACCGGCGAAGAATACCTCCACTTCGACGTTCGAGGCAGCGGTGGCGAACCATTGGTCAGCTGGTCCGACCAACTATCCTTACAGTTCCGGTCCCGACAGTCAGCCGGACTTTTATTCTTTGCGGCAGATGTCCGGCAGGAATCCGGTAGCGAACCGGACTTCCTTCATGTTTCACTTAAAGGGGGTGGTGTGGCTGTACACGTCAAGATCGGATCCGGACATGTGGAGAAGATAGTTAGGCCGTCGAAGGTCCGGTTTGATGATAACCAGTGGCATAAGATTGTGATTCATAGGAAAGTGAGAGAGGTGAGTTAAGTTTATAATTCCTTATTTTTCTTAAACGCGGCTGCTTCAAAGTAAAATATTTCGTAACGGTACTGTTATATCGCAAACATTCCTGGCTTTTTCAAGTTTATTTCGCTGTTTTAGATTTTTAGTTTTTCTCAAAAACATAAGTAAAGTCATTTAACTTACAACCTCTTGGACAAATAAATATAATGCATCGTTGTCAACACGCAACCACGACCACGAAGTGTGGTGCGCAGTTATGAAGTGGTTTAACGAATGGTTTCAAGCAATGGCTTCAAGCAGCACGTAGTTGAGAAAGAAGTAAAAAAAATAATTTTGCCATCCCGTGTAAAGTTTTTGCATCATTTTTGACATTTCCAAGAAAGTTACTGGCTTTATGGGATTGTTTTTAATTTTTCCGAAAATTTACTGATGCATTACTGGTGGAGAAATAACCCGTAACCGAGAGTCAATTTTCGTAGTATCTAGGCTACTCTCGTTACCAGCTTTGACGTTTAGATTACCATCAGAGCTCTGTGCAAATGATAAAGTATTTCCTAGATTTAATTTTTCCGAAATTATCCATGCCAATTAGATATATTAGCAAGCTTTTACATGCAACATAATACGTCATGCATGCATGCTATTTTCCCATCCTTTAAATTTGCGTCGTAGCCAGGACTGAATGCGCAATGAGGTGGACTTGCTGCCTTAACTCTTCTAAGATTACTTCTTGCCTATACTTCATGGAATAATTTGTCCTCTAAAGATAACTTCGGTCTAAACATGAAACTCAACTTGTAATCTATACTTGCTTTTCTTTATCTATAACTAGCAAGTAAATCCCCGTTCTTCGCACGGACTAAAAGAATATCAAATCGATTCAAGTATATGTGTCATTTAATTTGCTATAGGATAATAAGCTTTGCTTTTGTTCCCGTTCATTATAAAGAATAAAATCTCGTTACTTATATTGCTTTAAAATTCCAAAATAAAAATACATCACTATAAAATGCACATCCTCACATCACAAAAATCTTCCTCAATATGAACTTACTGTCATCGCAAATTTCCTTATAAATTCAAAATTAACCATAATTGTATAACAATGTTATTTCACGTCAAAACCTTCATTTTGAGTTGTTGTTTTTTAAAGAGAACTTTTAGCTCATTGGCACGTTTAATTATTTTTCAAATCATTTATTTAGTTGTTGTTGTTGTCGTGTCCATGATATGTGCAAAAACTAGATGGATCCGAAGCTGTCGTAGACGGCTTTCGCTATTTCTTCTGCATCTTCGGAGAGAATTAAAACTTCTGGGTCTTCAAGGCCAATCCTGAAGAGCCTGGCTTGAATTGCTAAGCAGCCAAAGATATGCTGCGGGGACAGTTGGACACCAGGACAGTTTGGGCAGTGTGTGGAGTAGCTTCTTTGTCCTTCCGTTGAGATTTTCATTCCTTTTAAATGTTTTGTTCGCAGTCTGGCTATTATTGAAGATATTGTACGGTTACAATTTAGAACAGGGATGGAATATTTAAAATTATTTTTGATAAGTCTACGGCTGGCAACTGCATTGGCGTCAACGAGAGTTATAAGGTTCGATATTTATTTAGTTTCTGAAGGTAATAGCAAGAAAATAAAAGAAATTTCAATTTTAATTAATTTTTGTGTTCATTTTAATTTCTTCTGTCGAATGGCAACACGAAAGGGAAAAAATGATCGGATTTGAGCGAGAGTGGTGTATTTTTTCAGAAAATTAGAATTTTCTCTAAAAATGAAACAAATATGAAACAACTAAGCCTCAGGTGCACACGTTGGTATTAAAGGGAATCTATCTTAAAACTTTCGAATTTCTGAGGGCAGTATAAGTAGGTCTTTTACGATCCACAGACATACAGACTCTTTCTTTTATTATTATAAATATTCATTTTCCTCAAGGTATAGTTTTGCTTCGATTTAAAAAGTAAAGTATATCAATTATATAATGGCCGATCTGTTCATTGGCAAGCTTATGACGAGCTTGAAAATTTATTGTCGCGTTACTATACCTATCGAAGTTTCATGATATACGTAGAATGTTTACCACATTTTGACATTTTAATTCCTTGGCAACATAACGAAAATCGCCAAATTAAGACCGGCCAAAGCTGTCAGAGCTGTTCATAGTTCAAAAATATGTTTGAATACGTTCACTGAGAATTTACTGACGAAATCTTGTGTGAAATCTTGTGTAAAAACAGTTCAGAACTCTCCGTTAAAATTTTAGTACTCATATAATGCCTAATTTATGTTAGGTAATATTATTACCGTACAAAAATTCACAAACCAAGTTCGGCTCAAGCTGACTAAATAATATGAAGTACATAGCTGCTTAATTACATAATTTAAAAGTTAACTTATCTTCATCAAAATCTCTATTTACATTTAATAAATATTTTAATTTTTTTAATTCCCTCAAAATACAATTCATTAATCAGTAAAATTAAGTAGGATTGCCTAGTTTAAAATCAATTAGGTAAGCTTACCTATTTTAAAATGATGTCAATAAATAGTACTTAAAAAAAACTCCGACACTTTTCAGTAAAACTCATTTCAAAGTCACATTTCAATTATCTCTAAAGCTCACAAGAGATAATACCCATTCATCTTCGTCAAAATTCTCATTAGTATTTTTCTTATAATTTTCAACTTTCCAATCTGACAGCTTAACACCGAAAATGTATTTTGTATTTAATGCTAATAGATTTTAAATTAGTTTAAAACTAACTTGACTTGAAAAAGGGATAATCCTTTTAAAATACAGATAACAACAGCAACTAAAAAGAGAAAAATAAAGCATGAAAATAAAGAGAAATAAATTGCATTTTGCAGACACGTTGTAACTTCAGAAATATTATTCCAAACAAGTTTTAATAGTTAAAAAGTAATCATAATCAGCTTAATAACCTTTTCCATGTGTACTTTATTAGTATCTTTTTAAAAGATTTTTTTTATTCAAAGGCTGTAATTTTTTTTTAAATAAAAAGATTTTAGAGGGTAGGTTTTTGTAAGTATAATTAAACATTTGGCGACAAAAAATGATGATTAATGTTTTAATAAAAGTACAATAAAAACACTTGTTTATTTCTGTAATTTGATTAAAATACAAAAGAAATTAAAGCTTTATACTGATTAAATTAAATTAGTTAAAAGGGATGTTTTCATAAAAGTAATGAAAACATTTTAAATTAGTTAAAAATTTGAAATTCGAAAATTAGTTCAAAAAGAAGCATTGTTTATCATTCTAAACAAACATAAAAAAAGGAATTTAAGCACGACTAAATATATGGATAAACAATTTAAAATATTTTAAAACGTTACTTGTTATATATTGGCTTGGTCTACATATATTATCTACTTATCTATATATATATAAGGCAAAGTCCTGACTGACTCACTCACTGATTCATTCACGTATCAACGCCCAGCCCAAACTACTGGAGGTAGAGTTACCAAATTTTAGGAAAATATTCTTTTTATATCGCGTCATTTAAGAAGCGATTTTTCGAAATTGAAACCCGAACGGGTGTAGGAAGTCAAAACGTGAGCCGATTTCTCCATAGGAATAGCATTGTTATGAACTTTTAAGTTCGTTTTCTAATTTGAAAGAAATTTCAGCGTGAGCGAAAATTAAGTATAAACACGTCAGAGCACGTGAGTTTAATTTGTAGGATTGTTATTTGAATATCATTATTTTATTTTATTTATAGAATTTAAATCTTTTGATATTTTTTGTTACCGAATTTAATTTAATTGATGTTTACAAATGGTAAGAAATGAAGATATTGCTACAATGTCTGATGACAGTAAAAGGCGATTACTATTCTAGATATAATGAATACTTAGAAGAAATGTCGATTCTCTCTACGTATAGCGTATGTATTTTATGTTTATGAAACTGGAAATTTGGTACAGATGATATAATGACCGATTGAATTTTGGCATTGGCGGCTTTTGGCGAAGTTGAAAATTTAACGTAAGGTAGCTATTTGCATCCAGTTGTATGGGTTAGGGTTAGTTTGAATTATCGTCTCACTAGAGCTATACACGAGGGCTATTGGCCACGGACGTCTTAATTTAGAACCACAATCAGGTGACGAGCCGCCTGAGTAGGCACCCAATGCAACTTTTAAGGACGACCTCGTACGTAGCGTCAGGACTTTGAAAAAGATTTAACGTGCACTCCCACCACACGGGGTATTATGCGGGACACAGGACATTTTTGGCTGCATGGGCCGTTTATAGGTCGGCAGTTATTTTGACGATGCCCGGACCCGAATCTGGGACCTATCGCAAGCAAGGCGAACGCCTTTACAGACTGGGCTCCTCAGCCCTGTCGAGTGGTCGAATATGGAGTTTAATGGTCATCACATTTTGGGCATTTTCTGGTATAGGAGGGCAAATAGAAACTGGCCATTATATCACAGCGATTCTGGTAATTTAAGCAGGGCCTATGAGAAAGCCCTCTAACTTCTAGAAGGGCCTGGATACAATCGGATTTCTTTTTTAACATTAATGCTGATAATAGAATGGGAGGAAATTGTAATATACCGATGGAGTGATGACCAGTGGAGAAGGGATCAATTGGTATAAAATAAATGTTTACATAAAAAAACAATCACCGTTAGTAAGGGTACACCCGTGCAACGCCGGGTTTATAAAGCTAGTAATTGATAAGAAAAAAATACATTTGAAAAATCCAATGTTTCGTTTAAGTTAAGAAAAAATAATAAAAGTTAACGAATACGATTTAATAAAAAAATATTTTTAGCTTTAAAGAGTTCTGTAGACTTAAAATCGTATAATTTTATAATTTAAATAAAAAAATATTTCCAAATCAGGGGTAAATTACAATTATTATTCAAATTGATTTATTCTCATTTTATATTTTGTATGCGCGATATCCAAAATGAGTTTTACAAATATTATTATGTGAAATTCAGAATAGAGAATAGATAATTTTACAAAAAACATTTTTAAAAATATTTTTATCAGTATCAAAAATGAAAAGTGAAAATATGTTCTGGAACTAGATTTAAAACATTGTATATATATTTTCAAACTATATCCACTACAGAAATAGCAGTTTCAAGAAATAGTTTGCAAGTTTAGTAAAATCACTCATTCAAATGCAAAGTTCAACACACTTTGATGAGTATGTGCGATATTAAAACAAACATCAACTGCCAACATATTTTCAAACTAAATTTATTAATGACTCTTAAATATGTAATGGTTTGAAGTGAATTAAGTGCTCAACTTTTGGGATTGTCCACATTCAACAAATCGTTTGGAATAAATGTTTTCTCTTCTAATACATTTCAAACTAAAAACTGAATAATTGGAAAGCATTAAAAATACCATTGCCAAAATATCTAAAGAATTAAATTCCATAAATAATATGATTTGAAAAGGATTTCGAACACGAAGAGTAATCGATTTACACCAAACGTCATCGAATCTTTTGAGAGTTCAACGAACCCGCATCCCCTCGAGTGTTTTTGCTTGTTCTATTCTGTTAAGGTTTGGCTTTGATATAGAATCAGGGCTGTGATGGAATGACGAAATATGAATTGACGTTATTTGAATCGCTAACCATAAAAAAGTCTAGAAGGAAATTTTCCATCAGGGGCGTCCATAAATTACGTGATGCAATTTTGACGATTTTTTACCCCCTCCCCCATGGTGATACTTCGTGATATTTGGCTCAACAGTCCAAATTTTATAGATCCACTGAAAGAGTTACAGGTTGAGTGAACCTTGCTCAATCCGTGACTTAAATCTCGAACTTGCGACATAGAAATACCAAATTTTACCACTCAAAGCTATATTTTAGCCATTATTCAGCCATACTTAGCCACTATTTTACCATGGTTTTTTAGCCTACTTTTCTTTTTTTTTAATTCGAAAGAATTAAAAAAATGCAAAAGTAGGTATTGACATGCGGTCGATGTCCGTCTGTCCTTACCCCTCTTCAAAAATCGGTTCTATCATTCGGATCTTTCTTTAAAAAAAAAAAATTGTTAGAAAGCTATGACCTCAGAGACCCAACTTTCATACTTTTTGTCCGCCTGTCTGTACCATAGAGTTAGGAAGGAGAGGTAGAGGGGTCTATGAGTTCAAATGGTTTGAAGCAGGGCTGTCAGGTTTTTCGAGCTACTGCACATCACGTACTGGCACTGAGTATCCCATATTATTCTCTTTCAACCCATGGTCTTAGCGACGACACTTATATCTGTGGTGAATTCCCAGATTAACATGAAATGTCATCTTGAGGTATTCACATCACTGTTACCATCAAAATAGCATAAAACTTCTATATTTGGAGCAAAAAATAAACATGTTGGAATATGACTCATAGAAACTTTCATATTCTTTGCCTCTGTCATATCATTAATGTGTTTACCATAGATAAGCGTCAAGGCACTGGACAATTCTACTGTCGTGATTCCTGATACATAATCTTTATATTCATCACTGTGCCAAATCCATAGCGGAATTTTTAAAAATATTTGAGCAATAATTTTGTTCATGATCATTTTGGATGCGTCATAAATGATCTTTGATTGTCATAATTGTTTACAGAAGCGGCAGGGATTTTTGCATAATTCTGCTAGTTTAATTTACATTTATTTTTTTATGCAGTTTGGAGTAGTTTCATTATTTTTGTTATTAATAATATTTAATTATTCTTCGAACTACAAATAAATCGAGCAGACGATAAATAATATTAAGTTATTTGTGAAGGATATTAAGGAAAATAGTGGATTTTGGCTTTTAGAAGTTTAAATTATAGCTGGATGCTGTGTTTAGCGATTTTTTTTCCAATGTTGTAAATCTAGTGTAGAAACGATTGTTGATGATATTTACTGTTAGTGTTATGAACCTAGATGTCTCCCGATTAGAATTTCAGTAAGTATTTAAGTAACAGGAAAGTAGGCTATTTTAGTTTTTTAAGAACTTCTTGTTGATACTATAAAAATTAAAATAATCCATTTAAATATTTAGAATAAAAATAAATGTAATTAATTAAATATATATTTAAATGACGATTACCTTTTGATTAATTTTAATTGTTTCTTTACAATTAAACGATAAGTGTGCATAAGTTTTTTTTATAGTGGCCTGTCAAGACACAGGCTTTGAATATTTGCTTTCGATATACTCGTATTTTCCTGGACAAGCTTCAAAAATAATGTTTTTATTTCAAACCCAATATCTATATCTACTCAAAAACATTAAGCGTAGAGTGGAACTCTATCAAAGCAGCGCAAAGAAACTTGGATCTTTGCATCTCAAATTAATAGCTAAATCAAAAAAAAAAAATCTACCGCAGGGAAACTTCCATAGAAGCTTCCTTTTTCACTAAATTATTCAACGGAATTATCGTAGTGGGAAACTCTCCAATGGGATTGACCTTTTTTACATTTAAATAAAATACAAGACAAAACGAATTTGTATAAAAGGAAGAAATATTGAAGGGTTTCATTGTCGAACATAGTTAATCTTATCTTTATAAAAGTTATATACAAAGAAGAGACGCAAAGAAAGATGTCGCCTGACATTTTTCGAATAAAAGATATGCTCTTTGGTATTGTGATATTTATTGATGCTTTTTGTTATTCTTCTAAAGTTTATGTTAAAGCTTTTGAAGATTGTTGACCTTTTATGATGGTTTCTCGTCATTTTCAAAGAAAGCGGAATTGAAGTTTGATTAACATAGCATCAATAAATAGCATTATACTGCTACAATCATAAAATAAATTACAATCAACATTGTAGTCATAATTCTAAATTAGAATTGGGTTGTCTGTATTTAAATAATGTGTTTGATCAATTTATTAAAAAATTATATAAAATGTAGTAAATACTTTTTACTGAATGTTTTTTAACCAAAGCTTTTATGTTTATTGGTAAGAACTAAAAAAATATATATTTTATAAAAAACAGCAAAATTTATTCAAATACCTAATTTTTGTGCATTGAAATTTTTTAAACATATCAAATAATTAATGTGGTAATATAAACGTACAAATACACCAATCTAAAAACAAATTTTTTTATACATGTTTAAAAAAGAATCCTACTATGCATACAAAAAAATATTACATAGTTTTGAAAAAACTGAACCGTCTAGGGGATAAATTTTTATACAAGTAAAAAGTTTTTTAAACTTAAGGTACTTTCAAAACATGAATAAATAAATATAAAAATAACATACTCTTGCACATACTTGTAAAAAAAGTCATGAATTCAAAAAATTATTCAACAATTTTTAGTTTTGAAAACACGAGAGTGTTAGAGTAACAAAATGAAAGAGAAAAACTTGTTATCGGTTAAATTCTGAGGTTACATTTTTTTTATTTAACTTTGTATAGTTTTTTAGCCTAAAAGAGTAAAAGTTGAATAGCTATAAATTTTTATAGTGGAAAAATGAATAAATATGATAAATATAATTTGAAATATAACCACAAAAATGAATGGAGGATGAATTTAAATGAATGAATACATAATAAATATAATTTAAGTAATCACTTTAAATATTCATGATAAAAAAAACTTAATTTAAATTGTTTAAATAAATATTTTTATAGACGGTTATTTTTTTATTGTTTTTTATTGTTACTTTTTATTTCAATGCCACGTGTATAACGAGTTTCTTTTTATAGTGAGACAGCATAAAATGTTTACCGCATAAATAAATCAGTAGGTTTTTAACAAACTTTTTTTAGACCGCTTTCACAGAACATTTGTACTCAACAGGGAAAAAAACTAACCACGCCAAGCCCAGGATTTAATTCTATATTAGATATTTACACGCTTTATACCATTTAAAAACAACCAATAGACCTTACTAAAGAAATTAAAAGTACTCAACGTCATTATGCATTAATTAATGCTTAAATGTAAACGAAAAATTACGTTTGTTCCTAAAATAAAACAAAATATAACGCCTCCAAAAAAATGCAAACTATCAAATAAGCCTACTTGGTTACATGTTATGACATTAAATTCTATACTGATATTTATAACAAAAGTTTTTATTTATTTTATTTATAGTTTTTCGAATGTTTATTGAGTGGCAATAGTGCTATAAAGGAATTACAAAATGGTCTTCTAATGCTTTTTAAATTGAAAATAAATTTTGCAGTTTTTTAATAAATAAAGTACTCCAAATTTGAGATTTATCCGATGTTTTCAATGACTTATATTTAAAAGTCAATTTTTTGACGTATTACACTTGTTTGTAGCACTTGAAGTTTGGAAAGTATTTCATGGAACTCTTTACCCCCTGAAGGATCCTCTCCCTAGCATATTTCTATTCTATAACTTTTCTTTGGCATCATTTTCTTTGAAGAATAGTTTTAAACCTTCACACTTGTCTGCAGCATTTGTAGTTTCGGCTATGAAAGTGGGTGACGGACATATGGACAGATAAACAGACATAGCCTTAATAAATGCTCAAAATTTTTACGTTAAAAACGTAGTGCGGAAGATAAAACTGTTTTGTTTTTGAATTTGGTCTCACAAGGAATAACTTATGCAACAGTAACTGGTACTTAGAACCACTTGCACCCTTTCTGTGTTTTAATTTTCATCTTGGCGTAGTTCGAAATTGAAATAAATTATTTCCGGATCTTTCCATATAACCAATTCTGAAAATATAAGTGTTTCAAATACATGTTCTAAGTAACCAAAATAAACTCAAGTGTAATATTGCTCCAATATTGATAACTTTACTTGTTAGAATATCCTTGATACTAAAATCAATAAATCGTTTGAATAAACTATCTAAAACTAGTTATATAGCTTTAAATCCAATATTTTTTTTTAAATATAAAAAAAAGTCATTTATCAAAACCATTATTTTAGTCTAGACTAGTCCATTAGCCCGACAAAAATAGTTAAATTTCGTTGCCATGTCGACACTTTTAACCATTTCCTACATCCGACGTCGGAAAGAACACTCGAAACTATATCTAACGATCCTAAAATTTAAAAATCTGGGTAATACTTTGAACAAACTGAAACCGTCACTGGTGTTCTTTCGAATTGCGTAAATGCCAGTCTCACTACTTTAAAGAAAAAATACAGTTATAAAGATGTTTTTGGCTGGCTTGTGATACTTTGAAAAATTTCTATATTAATGTTCTGGCTTGCGCAGGCAGATTCTTTAGGTTTTTTTCTATTCGTTAATTTACCACACCGTTTTGAAATTTTAAAGCATATTTTTTTATCATAACCTTTCTGTTGGAATTTTTATTAACCAGAATTTCTTAACGAACTGGAATGGCCTACTTTATTGTAACTTTAATACTCGCATAAATTTTTATGACACGTTTATAAACACAGACGGACATAAGTATAAAAACTAGGTCTCTGATGTCAAACCTTTCAAAGAAAAAGAGAATTTTTGAAATCAAGAATTCGAGAATTTGTTCGTTGAAATCGAGAATTTGTTCGTTGAAATCGAGAATTCGAGAATTTGCTCGTTGAAATCGAGAATTTGTTTTTTTTTTACAGTGGCCTATCAGACACAGGCTTTGAATATTTGCTTTCGATATACTCGTATTTTCCTGGACAAGCTTCAAAAATAATGTTTTTATTTCAAACCCATATCTATATCTACTCAAAAACATTAAGCGTAGAGTGGAACTCTATCAAAGCAGCGCAACGAAACTTGGATCTTTGCATCTGAAATGAATAGCTAAATCAAAAAAAAAAAGATCTACCGCAGGGAAACTTCCATAGAAGATTCCCTTTTCACTAAATTGTTCAACGGAATTATCGTAGTGGGAAACTCTCCAATGGAATCGGATGGTAATAACAAGTTTAAACCGCCTGCCAAAGGATAGACAGATGAACAGAAAAACATAGAGACAGACGGAGACCGAAAATGTATATACAGACGGACCAAAAGTATATTATGTAGATCTAAATAAAATCATATTATTTTATTTTACGAATAGGGACAAGTTCCTAATGATTCGGGTATGTATAGTTCTTTCGTATTACATTTTCCGTCTACTCATTTATATTATGGTTTCGTTTTGATATATTGAATGATTTGTTGGTTTTGGTTAACTTGTCGCATATTGCTACACGATGACTATAAGCAACAAGCCACTTAATTTCGAAACTCATATTGATTATAAGTGATAAAGAAAAATGAAAGCTGAGTTTAAACGCTAATTTTATATGCAGTAGAATTCGAATTATCCGAATCAATTAGGACCAGTTTCTATTCGGAAAATAACAATTTCGGCTAATCGATTTTGTTTCCAAAAATATTAACAGATTAATTTATCTATGTTAAAATTAAAGAAGGCAATTTCTAAACAAATATAGTGTGGTTCTAAAATATGACGCCCGTCGCCAATAGCCCTCGTGTAGCTCTAGTGCGACGATAGTTCAAACTAAACTAAATAGATTTGAATTAAATGAAAAGGCAAGGCTACTACAATATTCCTTTAGGTCTTGAAGTGGGATCGGCATAAAAATGTCCGGATTTCGGTTTGAAATGAAACTTCCGAGGCGGATTTTCCCCGGACAAAAAGATGAAGATTAATCGATCTAGGAACACGATGCCCGATATATTTTTTTTTTTTGTTGATATTTTTTTTATTTCAGTTTTTTTTTTAACTTCTGTTTGAATTGGGCAGCTGAATTTTAGTAACTTTAAACTCGTCTCCATTTCCGAGCAAGGGTGTTAAAAAGTAACAGTAATGTTCTGTAGAAACTGTTTTTCCTTTAATACAGACTTTCGACAGTGAAACAAACTCAAAGATCGGGTTTTTTATTAAGGTTTTGGATTTCATGCAATATTTTTTTTTTTAAATAAAGTATATTTATTTTGTTTTTATTCACATTTTGTAGTGTTTTTATAGTCTTTTTTTTTAAAACTATCTTAAAGTTGATTGAAATACATGAATTGTGGACTCAGCATGCATCTAAAATTTTAATTATTGGCTTTCATTTTTTCTGTAATAGTCTAGTGTTGTTTTTAATCCATTTATTATGCCTTTCTTATCAGTATTACATTTTCACTGTATAATTGAATAATTAATTGCATTTCGTAACCAAAAATATATATAATAAAATGTTCACTCTATTAATAAAAATAAGAACAGCCCTAAAAAAGCTTTATCTTAAAAGTATTAATTTTACCTTTTTTTTTAAAGATAATTTGAATGGAAATAAAGAATTAATTAACAGTTTAAAACATGAGTTTTAGGACGCAGGTGTTCTAAAAAAAAGCATAAAACTCCTTCATCGCAACATTTGGAAACTCGCCAGAATGTTCAATGTCCGGAAGTTATAGTTTGACGACGACAGCGGCACCTATCGTGTTTATGAATAACTTTATTTTGTCAAGAAAAGTTAATAGTTCAGCTTAAGTTTCATATTAAATTGTTTCGTTTAATTCTATAAAACGCATTCAATAAAATTTTGACACATGCCAAATGTCAATAAACAAACTACTTGTACTTTATAGATATTTTAGGTTGAGGTTATTTTAGGTCTTCTTTGATTAAAAAAAAAAGTATTTACTTGTGCATATCTTTATGAAGCACGCATAGTGTTACATAAAAACTATTTTGAAAATACTAAACTTCATTTGATTGTACTATTTGAAATCCTTAAACTTATTAATTATACAACTTGAACTCCTTAAACTTATTAATTATACAACTTGAACTCATTAAAATTATTAATTATACTACTGAATTTAATATCTTTTATGCATGCGATGTGAATACAACTTATTTTTATTAACAATTTACAAATACAAAAATTGTCGACCAACAACAGGCCAGAGGCCCAGAAAAGTTGGTCCAAAATAAATCTAATACTTTACCAGTTTCCGATGACTATCAAGATTCTTCTTAAAATCTTCTACTCTCTTCGAATACACCACATAATCTGATAAAGCATTCCACTCATTGACAACTATATTGTAAAAATAATGTTTTCTTACCTCCCTTCTAAAGCATGATTTATTCCGAGAAACTTTTTTACCAATGGTCTTATTAAGTAAATACCAGCTAGTAGTAAGAAGTAAACTTTAATGAACTGGACGACAATTTCATAGATATATTCAAATCTAGTTAACGCGAGCTCACTCAACGTGCAATTCTGCTAACGATGAACTAAAGGTATTTTTTCGTCCAATTAAGCGTGAAATTTAGGTGAAAGAATGAATATAGAAATCAATTCGTATGAGTTCGCTTATAACTCAAACTTAAATTCTATAAATTTATTTATTAATAATTTGAGATGTTTCTTTAATAAAATCGAATGCAAATGCCGTAATTTTATCGAAAATTGGAAAGGAACATTATAAATTTCGTTCTGAATAAGCATATAAATAAACTTTAATTTTCAATATTATGTTTAATAGTTAGGGGATGTTTTTCTAATATTTATTTTATGCAATGGAATGCCATTTTTCAAAGACTCCAACATCCATTAAAATGTATATGCTTCTCAGCAAAAACTACAAGTGTATTTTTTTCCATTTTCTCGCGAAATATACTTTTTACGTCCATTTGTTTGAGCTTTTTTTACCTAAAGTATATATGCGTTTGATTTTACTGAAGTTTTATTAAAATGACTGTTTCCAAACAAGAATCACAGAAAAAAACAGCATATCATTGGCGAAATTTGGCGGGAATTAATATTATGGTAAACCCAAAATAAAAGCACCTGCACATTCTAAAGAACTATTTCTCACTCTGCAAATCACAGAGCAGCTCCGGAAATATTAATTCTTATTTCCCCAAGAAAAGAAACGGGCAACGCAGAGAAGTTCGTGACTAATTGCTCAGAGACCGATTCAATCTTTTGAAAGAAAATTTTTTAGGTAGAAAGAATTCTTTTACTTGAATATCAAAATTTACGAACGATGATTAAAGCACGTACCACGTTTGCACGGTCCCCGCGATGGAAAGAAATAAATACTGTCTATGTGTACTTAGTAAGAATTTGTACTAAATAATAACGTAGCGAAATTTAAAGTTATTATAGTTTAAAAGTTGCAGATATTTTTTACATGCAAGCTCTTTCGTCTGAACTAATTGGTTTTATTTGATATATTAGTCAAGAACTTATATCGAATTAAAAGTTTTTAAATTTGGGTTTCAACCAGTTTTGTTTTAATTCAGTACGTTTTACATTTTTGACCTCTGAATAGCTGATTTAAGTGCACTGATGGTTTTTGATATATAATCAACTTAATTTTAAGCATATAGTCTTATTAGCCTACTTTTCTTTTTTTAATTCGAAAGAATTAAAAAAATGAAAAAGTAGGTATTGACATGCGGTCGATGTCCGTCTGTCTGTCCGTCTGTCCGTCCGTACCCCCCTTCAAAATCGGTTCTAATCATCGGATATTAAAAATTCTTTTTTGTTAGAAAGCTATAACCTCAGATACCCAACTTTCATACTTTTTGTCCGTCTGTCTGTACGTCCGGACGGACATAAATCTACTATCTGTCGGCGAATTTCCCATTGAATTAGCATTGAAATTCAATTTTGAGTCATTTAAATCACTGTAGGTATTGAAATGCGGTTGATGTCCAACTGTCTGTCTGTCCATCTGTCTGTCTGTTCGTATGTCTGTCTGTTCGTATGTCTGTCCGTCTGTCTGTCCGTCTGTCTGTCCGCCTGTCTGTCCGTTTGTCTGTCTGTCTGTACCCCCCTTCCAAAATCGGTTCTAATCATCGGATCTTAAAAATTCTTTTTTTGTTAGAAAGCTATGACCTCAGATACCCAACTTTCATACTTTTTGTCCATCTGTCTGTACGTACGGACGGACATAAATCTACTATATGTCGGCGAATTTCCCATTGAATTAGCATTGAAATTCAATTTTGAGTAATTTAAATCACTGTAGGTATTGAAATGCGGTTGATGTCCAACTGTCTGTCTGTCCATCTGTCTGTCTGTTCGTATGTCTGTCCGTCTGTCTGTCCGCCTGTCTGTCCGTTTGTCTGTCTGTCTGTACCTCCCTTCCAAAATCGGTTCTAATCATCGGATCTTAAAAATTCTTTTTTTGTTAGAAAGCTATGACCTCAGATACCCAACTTTCATACTTTTTGTCCGTCTGTCTGTACGTCCGGACGGACATAAATCTACTATCTGTCTGCGAATTTCCCATTGAATTAGCATTGAAATTCAATTTTGAGTCATTTAAATCACTGTAGGTATTGAAATGCGGTTGATGTCCATCTGTCTGTCTGTTCTTATGTCTGTCTGTCTTTCCGTCTGTCTGTCTGTCTGTCCGTCTGTCTGTCTGTCCGTACCCCCCTTCCATAATCGGTTCTATCCATCGGATCTTAAATATTCTTTTTTTGTTAGAAAGCTATGACCTCAGATACCCAACTTTCATACTTTTTGTCCGTCTGTCTATCTGTACGTCCGGACGGACATAAATCTACTATCTGTCGGCGAATTTCCCATTGAATTAGCATTGAAATTCAATTTTGAGTCATTTAAATCACTGTTGCCAAATCAACAATGGCATGAGAAACTTTATTTATTTAAACATATTCGAAGCAAAATAATATTTTCATGAATCAGTTTGGAATGACGTCATAAAATGTAGCACAATTTGATTCTTTGATTATTCATTAATTATCTAACAAGAAAGCGGCAAGGCATACTTTTGCATGCAATTATGCTAAGTTTTAATTTACATTTCTTATTTTTTTAATGCAGTTTGGAGTTTCATTACTTTTGTTATTAATGAATATTTAATTATTCCTCGAACTACAAATAAATCGCGAGCAGACGATAAATAATGTTTAATTGATTTGCGAAATAATAATAAGGAAAATGGTTGATTTTGGCTTTTAGAAGTTTAAATTATTAGCTGGATGCTGTGTTTCGATTTTTTTTTCTAATATGTATAAATCTAGTGTAGAAACGGCTGTTGATGATATTTACTGTTAGAAACCTAGTTTTTTCCCGATTAGAACTTCAGTAAGTATTTAAGTAACAGGAAAGTAGGCTATTTAGTTCTTTATGAACTTCTTATTTTTTTCTGGAATTACTTTGTTTTGGTATTCGAAAATGAGATTTCTAAGACTATTTTACTTATTGAAATTTTAAAATGCCAATTTTTGCTGTGCGGTTGGTTTTCTAAATCATTTGTTAAAGAAAGCTTGCATAGAAAGTAGTGTTTCTTTTTATCTATGACGGTTAATTTAAAAGTGAAACCGAAATAACCAATAAAATCGCAGGACATGGAATAATGAAAAAAAGAGCGTTACTTCATCTGAAACATTCCCATTGAAAACAATTGTTCTGTAACCGAAAGTTAACGACAATGCGTACGATGTGACTATGTGGATGTCTAGGATGCCTTATCAAGAATTATCAAGGTTTAAAATTACGAGAGTTTTATTTTTGAAGCTCCAGTGCAGTTAAATTAAATGAAATTTACCTTAAATAAGACGTTAAGTGTTACAACTAATGAACTAAATCATATTTATTTCATGCAATTTTTGGCACCATTAATCCAAACAAAAATTGCGCTTAAAATACTCTAGTAATGATAAAAATATAGTAATTTAAATTGTACCAAAGGGAACTTATTGACATTTTTATTTCAATGCAAAATGAAATGGAGCCAGATGGCATCACCGGTCCCTAAAGAGTTTAAACCATAGATATCATAATTAAGTATTAGATTGACTGATCACGTGACCTCCAATGCTAACGACGGAACGCGCATGGAGGCTATTTAAGGGGGCATAATGGCCAGTGTTGCTGCCACTTTAATGAGAAAAATACTATGAAATAATACCATTTATTTCTAAAGTTACAAAAAAAAAATACTAGAAAGGATTTATAGTCACTACAAATATTCCAAAATACAGCTAGTATTTTTACGATATTTGTTTGTAATTTTAGAATAATTCTAAAATTAAGTTAAAAGTTTAGTTATAAAGTTTAAAGAGTATATTAGTATTTTAGAATAATTCTAAAATTGTTACGTTGGATAAAATTTACTTCGTTACTTAAGAGAAAATATAATAAAGTTAAGGTTTTACAAAAACTTCTTTATTCATTGAGTTTTCTTGAGAAAAAAATTTTATTAATAAAGTCTCTAACACTTTTTGAGAGAAAGTTGTTTCTCTATTGTATTATGCTAAATATATATTCACATAACTTCTATTTATAATAATTCTAATCAATTCTTCAAAATACATTGAATCTCATAACGCAATGCATAGCTGTAGACCATAGTCTTATTTCAATTACACTTTTCTGTCTATTTGTCCGTTCGTCCAACTATCTATCGAACACCTACTTTCACAGCCTAAACAACAAATGATAAAGGCAACTGCGCTCTCTCAAAATTTTAAATATTCTTCCTTTAATTAACGGAAAATTTAAATTAACAATCCACTATTTAAAAACCGCATTTTTAGAAACGTAAGCGAATTTCTCCTAAACGCGTTTTATTTCTCATTAATGAACAAGGCTAAATTTATTCACTTTCTACATTAAAAATTAATACAAAAACTAACATCATTATTATTAATTATTATACTTCATAACTTTTCCTCTCTAAGCAGAATATTTTAAAAATATCTTTCTAAAAAAAGCCAACCTTCATCTTAATCAATGACTTGCATCAATTAATCAATTTATTTTCAATCAATAATTTCTTTACCAACTGCCTTCGTCCAATGAAAATCTGGCATTCATTTAATATTAATTTCCTATCCTGCAAGCTGTGCAATTAGTTGTGTTCCCTGAGGGAAAGACTAAATGATATATTTATCTTTCATATTTACTATAAATCATATGTTCTTTTATTTAATCAGGTTTTATGTGTTGATTTTTTTCTCATAAAATGAACGATGTTTTCGAATTAAACCAATAAATTGTTCGATTAGTGAAAAAATTATTTTAGTAAATTTTTATAAGTTAATTCTCTTAATCCTAGAACGTTTGAAGCTTAGTTTTGAATAAACTCGCATGTATTGTTTGGTTTAAGAATTCAAACAAAATAACTCCCTGTCGTAAAATGGTACGATATTTCGACACTTATTATTACTCGATAAAGTAATACAGTAAATAAGAGGGAAAGTTAGTACACTACACGGTCCAAAAAAAAATCAAGGAAGGTAGCGTAAAAGACCAGTCAGCAAAATGCATATTACGCTTTTTTGTATACGGATCTTTGAGTTTATATTTTTTTTTTGATTAAGATAAATAGAAAACATCAGTATGGAACTCTCAAAATACTTTTCAATGAATACTTCATTAGTTAAAACTTTTCGATCTCAAAATATCTAATATTTTCAAAAACTCTAATAGATTTTTAATGAACGCTGAAGCTATTTGACTGTCAAGACCAGTCAAAAAAATTATTGCCAGGTTGCAGATATTGGCTATTCATCGCTCGATCGTCAGTTCTAAAGTAGCTAAAAGTAATCGTTTTTAATTCAGTTCAGTTGGTCCGTACCAATAATTAATATTACTTACACAAGTGTAGTTGTTTGGCGTATTCGGAGAATATCTAAATTTGGCGTAAAATCTAAAGAAACTTTTTCTGGTTTTGATTTAGACTGCAAGTTCTGAGCAGCGAAAGAGTCATTACGTTTAACGAACGTTATTTTTTAATAATTTTCACAATATTCATTGGAATCGCCAATGTTAATGTTTTTTATGATGTAAAACTCTTGTTTTCATTTTTCGTACTACGATTTCACTGGTTGCTTCGGTTTCACTCTCAAAATGACCGATACAGATGAAAAAATACTTTTATTTCTATGCAAGCCTTCTTTAACAAATGTTTTGAACAACCAACAGCACAGCAAGAAGATGGCGTTTAAAAAATTTAATTAGTAAAATATTCTTAGAAAACTGACTTTCGAATACCAAAACAAAAGTAATTACAGTCAATAAATTATTGTGCAAAAAGTGAATACAAACAATTAGAGCTGTTACCATCCACGACGTGAAACTACCCCATTGCCATGTCCATTGAAAAATTCCCACTACGCTTCATCCTTTCAATAGTTTAAAGAAAGAAGAAACGTATATGGAAAACTTTCTATTGACTCGACCCCTTTTGATATTTCTCAATTCATTTGAGGTAACCTTTTTTAAAAGACCTATTAATTTCAGGTCACGATAAATATTCATTACAAATATGTATAAACCAGAAATAACAAATAAACCTTTTTATAAAAAGCAATTATCCATTGAAATATACCCGAGTTGGAAATTAAAACAAAGTTTTATCAGCACCGATGAAAAATATCTACACAAGAATTTTCAGAGAAATTTTCACTGCTAGGGGCAATTTGTTTTGAAAAAATGTAGCGACATTGTGAATGTAAAAGCCGAATATTGATGCAAACTTAAAAAACTATTCTATTCATATGTAAATATCAAATACTAACACAATTTTATATAGGAAACCAATTAATATTTCAATGATTTTGATGGTTATGGGTTCTCCAATTTAAGAAGTTAAAAATTTGTGTTCCTCTTAAGCATCTTTTATGTCTAAAATATTTGCCTCTTCTAAGAAATATGTTTTGTTATTCACATAATAAGCTTGTGATGTTTTCGATATGAATAAAATGCCATATTTGTGTTTGTATGTGGCTTATTTATTGTTATTGCAATATTGTCAATTAGTTTTGGTGTATTTAAAATATTTTTAAATAAAGTATTTTAGGATTATGTTTAAAAAGTATAATTCTGGCTTGCTTTAATAAAAGATATTTAATATACAATGGAAGTGAATTCTAATTTTTATAAATTAGGACCTTCTAATTCGTTAATGACAACTTAGTGAATACAATTAACACTTATTTTTGAATAAAAACGTTAAATTTAAAAAAATCATTTTTCGTGTAACTATTTGTCCTACATAAATTGTTCAGGGATATGGTCTTCATTTGTCTTCTATTTTATTCATTTATTTAAATAAACTTCAGCAGAAAGCTTATTTTTGCTTGGAAAATTTTCTTGAAAACCGTCGTTGATGGTTTAAATATACTGAGATAAAAGATAATTTTTTGCTTATCTCTGCAATATTTTTGAAAATTTGCAATGCTGTAAAAGACTCACAGCAACAGGAATTGTATTTTTTACCCCTGCATTATGAAAATATATCTATATTTTTAATTTAGAAATATTTTTTTTTTGCTAAGTGACTGCAAAAGCAATTTAGAAAATAATCTATGTTTTTAGCAGTTAAGTGCACCGCTTAAGCGACGTCATTAAGATGTAATAGTAAACTAAAAATGTGTTCTTGAGATTTTTTGGTGTAGTTATCAAAAAATAAAGTATTTACTTCTATTTTAATTTGCACACAAGGAATTTAATGGGAAAATTGATTTATTAGAAGCATGCAGTTTAAAAGTGGAAAGTTTATATTGAAATGTGTACGACTTCTGAATACGTATTTATAAAATGTTTTAGAAGTTTATTTGTATTGCAAATAAACTCCATACCGCATATTTATACGAGAATATATGCACTTTGTCTGAATTCTTAAATCTCTTAGAAGTTTATGTGCATTCAAGGGGATACGGTACTCAAAACATTATTTCTAGAAATAATAACAAACTTATAAATTATAGTGGTTTTAAATAATGTTCACTCTAAATAAACATTTTCTAGCAATAAAAACAAATATTTACAAGTAGTTTTTCATTTATTTAAAAAGTCAATATTTTGAACTTTTTTAAAACACTCTACTCCTCTTTCAATTTTGAGAATAATTCCACCAAACTTTTATAGTTTGTTTTTAGTACTATTTGGTCAAGAACTGTGCATGGATTTTAAAATGTGAGCTACAGTTAAAAAGTAACATGCATTTATACTGAAAATCACAAAAAAAATTACAAATTATAGAATTCAACATTTAAAAAAAAACAAGTATACATAGTAGACCTTATTCCGTGCACAATTTTGTGCACCTTATATATATAAAAACATAGGTTAAAAATTTCAAAATTCTAACTTAATTAGCAAAAAAGCCTTAAGGATTTATCAAACACAAGAATTAAAAAAACGCGAAACAGGAAAAAAAGGGTTACAACAGACGAAATACGTATTCAAACTTGTAGGAATGACTCCAGAAAATATTTAACTTTTTTTCTACAAAAGATATCATTATGAAAAGTGGCTCAGTGGCTGAGAGGTTAAACGTGTCCGCCTCGTAAGCCCAAGATCGCGGGTTCGAGCCCCGGCTGAGTCGTCGGATTTTCTGGATGGGAAAATCTAGGACGCGCATGTCATATGATTATGTGGCACGTAAAAGATCCCTGGAGGGTCCTTTTGGCTTGGGTTCTCTCGGCAAAATTAAATCTCGGCATACTTTAACATCCACAGAGAGCTCAGGTTCATTGTAATCTGGGCGTCAAAATTGGTAGCGAGAGTCGCCTATATGGTGCCACAAAGAAATGGCCATCAGTTCTGGGGAATATGCCGAGTCTGCAAAATGCTTGACCGCCAATATTGCAGCCCCATTAGAGAAAAAAAAATATCATTATGAAACTTTCAGTAAATGTTCAAAAAGATATTGTGAATAATAAGAAGTAAAAACTTAAAAATCGATATTTTGACCAATTTTTGGGCACCGGTATCCCCCTTAACAAATATAAAATTCTTCATAAACTTTCGGCGCTTCAATAGTAGTTTTCAAATGGACCTTAATTCTTAACGTTTAAGTGCTAGTTTATTTGTGTTTTAAAAATGTGACCTGATTATTTATCCTTTGGTAGTAGTGTATTCGTATTTTAAAACGGTTTTTTTTTTATTTTAGATTACCCGAGCAACAGGATTCTGTCATGTAAGTAACCAATATTTTTAGAAATTTTTTAAACATTTCATTTTAAAGTGTGTAACATTTTAATAATGATTTTTTTGGCAAGCACTCATAAAAAAAAACCTCATTTTCGCATCTTTATGCTTTTTGTAACCTATTTACAACGACATTTTAGTTATAAATACAGAACGTTACAGCATCCATATTATAAGGGTAAAGGGTGATATTGTATTTTCAGTTAATTGAACTGTATTTATATAGATAGAGTACACAAACAACACAACTGTATTCAAAGTAGAAGATAAACCATTATTTACCTTAAACTTTTCTAGAATATTATACGCCGGATGTTATTTTGAGATAATTACCTAGGATTGGTTGCCATACAAGACAAAATAATTTCTTTAGATTGTTAAACAAAGATTCAATCTTTGAGATAACGATTTCGAATTATTTCTACCAATTACCTTTAAATAATGAGGATTAAAAATAACGATTGCTGATTGGATCTTGTCTTGTTTCTTTTTCTTTCATTTTGTGCAGCAATTATAAAAGTAACGTTTTATTTTAACAGTTGATAAGTACTTTTTAAAAATAATTCTAATACACTGTTGTTTTCAACACCTAATGCTTTTAACAAGGAATATAATTAAGTAAATTAGTTGGAATTATGCAATATGAATATTGTAATTTACTTTGGCCATACAATTCTAATTTGAGCGTTAACAACTTTTATTTAAACAGAAACGCATTATAATTATTTCAAGTTTACTTTACCACTATAATATTTTATATTCAGAAAAGTTTGAGGCAATAAACTTTAAAACTAACTCTTTCATTCAAAAAGAAAACAATTCAACCAACAACAGTTAACAGTTAAAAAAACAGTTTAATATTATAATCATTACGACACCCTAAAAAAACGTTAGATTTTATAACAATTTCAAAAGCAGTAAAATTTAAGGCCGAAATAAAATCCCTTTCAATTTTTTTAAATTACAGCTTATATTCAATAAATGTAAAATAATTGAATAATTATTTACTTTACTTATTTTGATAGTTTTCTAACATATCCAAACATAAATTTAAAAAATAAAGTTTCATAATAAATTCTGCTTTGCGTTAGAAGGGGATAAAAAAAAAGTTAAATATATTGCTTTACCCCAGTTCAACTTGTTTAATGGGTGGTCCTTAAACTACGTAATTTTGCGTTTTCATTTAGACGAAGAAAAAAACCCAAGATCTCGAACTGCAACAACACTTTTAATAATAATTGATTTAATGTAACACGGGGGTCCACTGAGAGTTATTTTATCTCCCAAACATTGAAAAAATATACGGAAACGAAATGTCAATGGATGTTACCTCTTTCTGAAACGGAAGAAAAATAAAAAATAGTGTAAATTGACAAAAATATTCAGGCATCAAAGTTGCCATATATTTCTTTGAAATGAAAAAAATATTTCTGATAGTGTAGTTCTGCGTTTGATAGCAATAAATCTAAAACAATACTGATTTTCGATCGCTACCATAGACGGAAAATCCCCGCATTCTGTACACAACCTTGTCAACCATATAACTAAATAACAGTAGAATAGTAAACCCTGTTTAAACCTAGAGGGGAAAGGGTAGCAATGATAAACCACCTTGACGGACAAACAAAGTGTCATACATGAATAGTTCAGGGGAAGAACCCCTTGATTGCACAGGAATCTTCCCGTAATCACATCTGCTTGGTGGACGTTGGTGACAGCAAACGGTTTCTTCCTTGCTTCTTCTCTCACAGTACAAGCATGGGGCTCGGGTCTGGCGTGAATCAGGGTTGCCACAAAAGAATCGAGGAAATAACCGGTTTCCTTACACCAGTTTAGGCGATGACTCGCTATCGTCACCAAAAAGGCCTGGTGCAGACAGATTCCTATGCAATGAAGAGGCTTTTCCCCTGCATTCTTCTCATGGCAACTTAGCACCTGCCGCCGCAAGTGTCCGCGTTTTGCTCGCCCCTTAAGTCAACTGCGTTGTGTGTTTGCAGCTCTCCGTGACGATAGACGGCGTGTACACGGAGCGTGGTTCGACAGCAGGTTCCTTCTCCATGCTTAGCAGCAGCGTCATCTACGTGGGCGGTACCGACCCCAACACCGCGGCCCAGCTCGTGCCGGCGTCCCGAGTGAGGAACAACTTCGTCGGATGTGTCAGGAAGGTGGGTGCACATTAAATATGACATTTTCCCTGTAATCTCTTCACTTTTATAATCATTTCTACATCATTGATGTTGAAAATAGAGATGAATCGCTGAAAAATAATCACTGTGGGTTTTAAGATACCAGCTTCGCGTGCAGAAGTTCCAGTAATTTTTGCCGTTTATACGGTAGTGTAAGATCTACAGTGGCATTATAATTGAAATGGAGCTTTTACAGGCGACGGAGAAAAAACATAGTAACGGTTTTATAAAGATATTTGCTCAAGTAGTATTTATGTTGTCTTAATCTGTATTAGAAATGGACAGCCAAAAACCTTACCGTCGATGTAAAAAGTAACCGCACTTGTAATGAGAAACCTCTAATACACTTAACATTACATCTACTTGAGTGAATATCTCTGGTAAAACCGTAAATGCGTTTTTCCAGTAGCGTGTGAAAGCTCCAATTGATTTAACAATGCCGCTGTAATCAAGCGGTACTTCATAAGTGGATCAATGCACAAAAATTACACGAAATGTTGTGTGTGAAACGGACCTATGTAGTCTCGTATAGTACAGAGGCAAATTAAAAACAACTACTACTATACTAGATACCTTTAAATAGCTTATGCTAGAGAAATTAGTCAAGAAGAGGTGCACGGTAAACCTGTATACTTTTCCCCTACAAATAGCCTTGCTTTTCAGGTTCACTACTATGTTATAGGCGTTAAAAGTGAAATTTATTAAGATCATATTATGCAGTTTCGTAAATTATTAGATAAAAACTCAATAGTAGGTAATTTTCTATAGGTTATGGGTCAATATCATGAAAATTGTCAACTTACAGATATGATACGGCGTTACAGATCTGACGACGGAAATTAAATTATAATTTTGTATCCCGAAACTAAAATAGACGTTTGTTAAAAATTCAATAAACTTTTCCCTCTTTTAATTCATATTGAAGCTTTTAATTTTGAATGTTACTCTTTGAATGAATTTTTAATTAAAACTTAATAAAATTGAATAGAAAATAATTTATGACTGATATAATGAATCAAAACATACAAAAAATTTCATTTACGAGATTTAATTTTTTAAGATACAGTATAAAAATAAAGGTTTCAAATTTAACCATTTTATGTTAAATATACTATCAAAATTTTAATTAAGCATTTCGGAGAAGTCAAGATATCAATTATCCACTTTAAAAAGTAGTTCACGTGAAGAAGATTCATTTATTAATACAGATTACAAAAAATGTTTTTTGAATAATTTTCTTCGAATACTACCTCATTATCCCAGAATATTTAATATTTTTTTAATGACGTGTCCACCTACGCCGTATCTTAATTTTCCTAAGCAGTCTTTATGAATATTAATGTTTTTTAAATATGTATACAAAAAATAGCTTAGCATAAGGTTAAAAGGAATTTGACCTTGTTAAAGGGTTTAACTAAAGAGATTACTCTTTTCATTTTAACTTGTTAGTTTTTTTTAACTGAAATTCCAACATGCAATTTTTTCAGAATGTCGAAGGATAAAATGAAAACGTATAGACTAATATCCCAAGAAAACTCTCTGGACATACACATGCAAAAAAAAATTCTAGTTTATGAACTTAAAATCAATGGAAGTGTAAATTAAAAACTTCCCCATCGACTTAACATGAGAAGTGTAAGGAAGAGGGAGGTCTTTAGCTTCCCATTTAGATTATAAAATTATTGCAGCGACTGTCTTAATTGCCTTCCTAAGAGGTTCCCAGTTCAATTTATTAGTTGCCTTTCTCCTTTAAACTATGTGTTTATTTCACTGATCTCAATACATAGTGGAGTGCAGATTTCGAATTTTCATCCGTTTACCAAGCCGCATTACACTCTTTTTTGCTGAAGAGGTCAAACAAGTCTATGAGAGTTGGGTACCTACTAAGCGCATTTTATATTCTGTGTGGTTTTGACCTCTTCTGCACCTAATTGTATTCTTCCACGGGAAAGAAATAGCTACAGGACAGTGTATGAAGTCCTCACCCCACGGGGTATATCTACCGTGCCGTTTGCTTTTGTAATCAAATTCTAACTCAGACAATCGAGCATGTACTTATCTGTGGCCCATTATACTAGACTTTTCTAGATTTGAACTTGAAAAATTATTCATAACTAGTGGGAGGCAATGGCCTCCAAAGTTTAATAACTTTATCCAGCCTGAATTTTTCCCTGGGTTTACCAGTTCATCATCAATCATTCCTTATCTGAACTTATAAAACATATCAGCCCCCCCCCCCCCCTTTTCTTTCGAAATTTTTGTGTTTACTCTTGTCATATTGTTTGTACCGTTTGTTCTATGATCTTCAGTACATGTATGTTATATGGCAGTAACTAGCCTAATAACTTAAACTATTGTTGCAAGCACCTAATTACTCTAACCTATAACGAAGTACACTGAAAAAATAATTATTTCAGAGCAAAAATTGTCCAATTCATTGTTGTGATGGTTACTGCAGTTTACCCGCCCACGGCAGAAATTTTTGTATTCTTCCACGGGAACGAAATTTACTACAGGGTACTATACAAAGTCTTCACTCCACTGTGTATTAAGCACATTGATGTATTTACGGAGCCTTAAGAGGATTGTCAGTCCCATAGAGCTAATGCATTAATTTTCTAATCACATATTCCGCAAAAGTATTGCTTTGCCATGTTAGCCCTTTTTTCCCAGGTATGGGAATCAACATAACATCGTAATGAAACAAATTTTTGAAAGAAAATGTTATCTAGTTATTTAATTATATATTTTTGAAGTTTTAAAAATGCCAAAAATTACAGCAGATGGCGACACTATTTTAAACTTTAATAATTAATAACTAAATAACCGGTGTTATTTCTACTCAATTTGTTTTAAATTGATGTTATGACGATTCCCATACCTGGTGAAAATGGGATAACATGGCAAAGCAATTCTTTTGCAAAAACTGTGATTTCAAAACTAATGCATTATCTCTATGGGACTGACGATCCCTCTTAATGTATTGATTTGTTCTCCCCACAGGTTGAGTTCATTGCAGATAGCGTTTCTCTGGACTTGTTGTCTTTGGCCAAATCCCAGAGCAAACTTCTCCGTTACCATGGGGACGTGCAGTTTTTCTGCCAGGAGATGGAAGCAGCGGATCCCATCACATTCACGACTAGAGAGTCATTTCTGGTAAGTATGCCTCAAAATAACGGGGCCATGTTAATGGGTCTTTATCTAGACATATATTTCTTAAGGGAGTCAGATAGATGTTTGGGTCAAAATTGTCGATTTTTTTTTTTTTCTTATCTTTAGCTTTAATTTAAGACCAGGATGATCGATTTCTATTTAGTGGTTTTCTTTTTATAAGCATTTTTGAGAACTCTGATCATCAGTTCTTACCTAAACCTTACATTTCTTTTGCGTTTCCTGAAATATAAGTTTTTTCATCAGTCAGGAAAATATTTCTCAGGAACTATAAAAGATATCAACATATTTTGTTTTACTATTTCTTCCCCGTTAAAAGCTCTTCGATTTAAACTGAGGAATTTAAAATATATCTGCTCACAAAAAATTATATAAATTTAAATCTGTTTTTTGTTTTTTAATACATATCTTTAAAAAAAATCACTGTAAAAGTATTTTTTTTATACTTTGAAATATCCTCAGTTTAAATCAAAGAGCTATATGTAAGGAACAAAATATATAAAAGTTCATAATGATATCTCGTATAGTTCCTGAGAAAAATGATCTCAAAGTTAGGGAAATTAACATGGGCGAGATAGAACCATCCGACTCTCCTTAACACTTTCGCTGTGAACGACTTGTAGCGGCCTCAGTAAC